>SOPF01026126.1:9033-70528 GCA_012979155.1 Hypericum perforatum
AATCGGATGCAAAACCATTGAATCAGACATTTTATACCATTGAATCAAGCATACCATACCATCGAATCACAACACACCATACCATCGAATCAGACATACATACAAACCATCGAATCACTGCATACAAACCATCGAATTCGTGTGTACAGTGCCGTACTGTACAGGCGGGTACTGTACCAGATCTGAACTCGATTTTATTGCCCCTGGTTACTCGAGAGTTAAGAGACCCTTCCCTTTATATTGTGTTTGGATAGGAAGATTAATTGAAGTAAAAGATAATATGATTTGAAGTTGTTTAAAATTATATAACTTTACGATTTTTTTCGTTATAATATAAAAACTGTACTCTCAATTATTCGCGTATAATTTTTATACTAAATTACTTCATAGATTTCTTCACTCTCCTGGACCTAATAAAACTACATGAAATAACCAATTTTAATTTAAAAAAGCTTATGGAAGTACATTACTTTGCTTTTATTTTGACCGAAATCCATTTTATTATCATATTAGGTTACACCAAACCTACCATGCCAAACTATCTAGCACTAAAAATTACTTCAATCATAATTTATGTTTGAAACTCAACATTACACCCTAAGTTTCTACCGAAACGACAGGCTAGACATGAATCACACTACTTTTCATCAATTCCAATAGTTTTTTTTATAAATAAATTGTGTTTATCAAAGAAAAAATCCTCCAAATTAGCAAGTTAACACTTTGAATATTTCCATCTGTAATAAGCTGTAGAAAAAATATTAGAATACCATCCTTCCAACAATACCCAAGTTTTTGCACTTTCTGCCGTCCGGTCAGCAATCTTAATTTTCCCCAGCCACATTCTTCCCCGGATTCTATTTTGGTCGAGGTTGGTACTTGAGATATCATTATTCTAAATTTTCCGTCATACGATTAAATTTTGGGTTACTCAACTTTTTTTTAAGGTAGTAATTCTACTCAACTGATAACTAAACTATACTCTCGTTAATTTTCCCTTGGTCCCCAATTTGAACACTGTTAATGTTTTTCAGTCCAAATTTAAATATAAATACTTCAGTTTAAATTAATGTCACAAAATAAGCATGTCCATGTGATATTATAGTGGACTTTAATATTCTATTCATGAGTTTTACACCCCCTCCAACAATTATTTTTATTTTTTTGGGAAATATGGAATTAAGCCCTTATATAAGCTAAAAAAAATCAAATTATAACTGAAACATTAAATTCCTATAAAAAAAAAGACGTATAATATCAACAACTACTTGCTAATACCAGTCTAGCTTCCCCGCCTTACCCTTCCCTCTTTTTAAAATCTAAAAAAATAGAAGGAATTAAATTAAAGGGTGGAAGAAGCGGGAAGTGAAAAAATTAGTTAAGGAAACCCGGCCGGCTCACTTTCCCTTCTCCGGCGAATTCTAGAGAGAGAGAAAAAAATCACCGGAGAGGGTTAGAGAGAGAAAGTGGGAGATGTCGGATTTGGACAGGCAAATAGAGCAGCTGAAGAAGTGCGAGCCGCTCAAGGAGTCGGAGGTGAAGGCGCTGTGCCTTAAGGCCATTGAGATCCTCGTCGAAGAGAGCAACGTCCAGCGCGTCGACGCCCCCGTCACTGTTACGTCACTCTCTCTCTCTCTCACTCACTCACTTTAGCTAGATTTGATTTGGTGCGTTCAATTGCTATTTGGCAGCTCGAATTGGGAATTTAGGGTTTTCGGCTTCGAGTAGGCCCTAGGTCTGGAATTAGCTAGGTTTTTGTTGAATCGAGATGCGAGTTCGGTGAGCTTGTCGATGTTAAGCTTGTGGGTCGGCCTGTGTGTGTTCTATGGCTTGGTTGGTATTGGATATTGAGACTGATTTTGGAGTTGTTGTTTTTTATTGGAAGTAGATTTGCGGAGATATCCATGGCCAATTCTATGATTTGAAGGAGCTTTTTAAGGTCGGAGGGGATTGTCCAAAAACTAACTATCTGTTCCTCGGAGACTTCGTTGACAGAGGGTTTTACTCCGTTGAGACGTTTCTCCTTCTGCTGGCACTTAAGGTATGTTGCGATATGTTAATCTGTCTCGAAGAGGTGGAACTTGTTGTTTGTGAAAATTCGCTGGACATGGACTGAGTGGAACGTGCATTTTTGCAACTGCTAGTTAGTTTCAAGTTTTAGATGTCACTTACCATTTGCTAAATTTTAGAAGTGGAATGTATATAATGCAAGATGATGAAATAAGCGTGCCATCATAATTTTATTGATTGGTATCTGTACTTACATATAGAACAAGTCTGCAACTACTAAGCTAACCAGTAGGAAGTTGCTAACAAATTTGAACAAAAGAATAGGTCCACGTCCAAGTCCCACTAGTAGGTCACGTCCAGGTTTTTCCTTGATTGGTGGAGTGGAGAGGAACGTTGCGGAGAAAGCTGTTGGAGAGGTGCATGGGAGATGTTTGACATGGTTTTCTGATTTGATATCCTTATCAATCAAATTATTTATTCGTAAAAATAACAATGCTTTTAACTGGAAAACAGAGTCGATCAATAACATGGCTAGTTGATTGTCTCTGATTTACACATGTATGCACTGATCATGCCTCATATTGTGTGCACATGCACGCAGATCACCATACACGTCTCTTTCTTTCATAATTCAACCAGACTGCTTCACATCTTCTATGGTCTTAACTTTCTTTCGTTTGTTCCTAAGAAATATATATTTTCATCATTTCAGGTCCGATATCCAGATCGAATAACACTAATTAGAGGAAACCATGAGAGTCGACAGATAACTCAGGTTGAATTGCTTTCCTGGTATTTTGCGCCCAAGCTCTACTTATTGACAAATATTTCATTTTTTGAGATGTAAGCATGTTTTTCTTCACAGGTTTACGGATTCTATGATGAATGCCTGCGCAAGTATGGTTCTGTCAATGTTTGGAAATATTGCACCGATATATTTGATTACTTAAGGTATTGCTCTGTTTCTATGTAAAAGGAGGAATATTTGGAAGGCTCAAGTTTGATGTAATGGTGATAGCTAACAATATATATGCTCGAATTTTGTCATTGTAGTGTTGCATTTATGTTTCTCATTGCTATCTCATCACAAGTCCATGTCTGAGGTAGTTCTTTGTGATAAATGGAACAGCCTTTCTGCTCTCATCGAGAACAAGATTTTTAGTGTCCATGGTGGTCTCTCTCCTGCCATATCAACATTAGATCAGGTCAACATCTAACCAGATTATTTATTCCCTGTCTCTGAGACTTGACTAATAAACAACTGATCATAACCTCTGTATCAGATTCGAACAATTGATAGGAAGCAAGAAGTTCCTCATGATGGTGGCATGTGCGACCTCCTCTGGTCAGACCCTGAAGACATAGTAGATGGTTGGGGTCTGAGTCCCCGTGGTGCTGGTTTTCTATTTGGGGGCAGTGTTGTCACTTCATTTAACCATGCGAACAATATTGATTATATATGTCGAGCTCATCAATTGGTAATGGAAGGATACAAATGGATGTTCAACAGTCAAATAGTTACCGTCTGGTCTGCCCCAAATTACTGTTACAGGTAATATTTATTGTTGATTTTGCTCTTAGATTAGTTACTATCTTATACCCTTCTCTGTTGGATGTTTTGTAGATGTGGTAATGTGGCCGCAATACTCGAGCTAGACGAGAATCTGAATAAGCAGTTTTGTGTGTTTGATGCTGCCCCACAGGTTTATTCTCATATTCCTTTGTCTATAAACAAAACTGGTTGGTGCTTGGGCTGGGTGGATTAATCCTTTGTTTGCTCACCTTAGCTACTCTATTACATGATCAGATATATCTTTTACTAGAAAGAAAGGCATGAGTTATCGTTAATTTCCTTCCTAGTACACAACTCTAGTGGATGCTTGTTGCGGAACAATTGGAGACAATGTGTGTTGAGTGTTATTTTCTGCTCTCCATTCTAATCTGCAAAATTCTGACTGATTTTGCAGGAATCAAGAGGGACGCCAGCTAAAAAGCCTGCTCCTGATTACTTCTTGTAAGCTTGCTTTTGCCACAAGTTTTTCTTGCCTAAACTTGACGCATTGTCCTCGAAAAACTTCTACACTGGCGTGCTGAAGAACGCGGTGGAAGGATTGGGCAAATCGTCTACGACTGAATAGAGCTTGCAGTTACCCGCTTGCCAACCACACTTGTATCTTGTACTGTCCTAAGTGCAAACAAAGAGAATATAGGATCATTATTTCTGGCTAACCTGGGTGCAGAGACAACGTTTCTCGGGAGGAGATAGCGGCCTTGCTATTATTTCGGCGAGGGACAGAATGAAGGCATTAGGTTAAGCCATGGACAATTAAATGAGAATCAAGATTGTATTATTTCCTGTGTTGCTTGCTGCTATATTGGTTTACACGAAGCTTTGTTTCTTATACTGTATTCTTCAGTTTTGTGTCCGAAAGAGATCCCCTAACAATCCATCAGCAACCAGCCGCAGTTCCATGTGCCAAACAACCTTCAAGATTATAATCACAACTGTGGATAAGACAGACCCTACTCTTTCTCCTTTTGGACATTCAGTTAATGCATTTTAGGCTACCATGTGTTTCAATATCGATGATGTACTGCCAAAATATGCAATGTTTTTTAAAATATGATCGGACGGCTGTTAACATTTGCTGACCATAACGTCATGTCAACGTGGACTAGTATCGGAAGAGTAGAAAGCCGTGGCGAAGATAAAACAGGGAACAGGATCGGAATCTTTTTAATGTGCATTTGAGGTAGATGCTGCGATTACTTTCCCAGTGGACCCACCCAAGGGAATGCGAAGCTCACTTTAAAGAGTAAACCAGCTTACATTAATAAAGATATCTTGCAAAATTATCGTTCTCAGTATAGTAATTATACAAAATAACAGTTGATTTAAACCAAGACAGTTCTATTACATTATAGAGTTTAGATTCCAACTTGTATTAACGAATTTAAAATAACACTGCGCGTGATTTTCACATTATTGCAAGAACCCCGACCAATGCATTATAGAAGTCCGCAAGGCCCAACCAACTTATAACGATAAACCAAAATAATGAACTTCCGTCCAAAACCCAACCACTAAACCTCCTTCCCATTGATTATCTAATCCATCCTCGATCAACCTCCTTCCTATGAAATTGATTCCATTTCGCAAGATGGGTTCTTCTTCTTCAGACCTTGTCCTCTTCTTCTTGGTTCTGTCCCTTGTCTACTTGGTCCCCGCAGAATCACACGAGGAAGGAGGGCTCATATCCGCACTAGTCTCCAACAAAGGCATGGACTTCGTCAAGGATGTTCTAATAGACAAGGCCGTGTCGTCTATGATCCCACTTCGGATCCCCGACATCCAGAGGACCAAGAAGATCCCGCTTCTCGGGAAGGTTCGAATCGGATTGTCCGATATCACAATATACAGTGTGAGCTTCGCTTCTTCATACGTCAAGACAGGGGAGAGCACTGGTGTGGTGGTTGTTGCCTCCGGTGCAACTGCCGAGATGAGCATGAGGTGGAAGTACTCTTACAAGAACTGGGTCGTGGAGATTTCGGACAGTGGAGATGCCTCTGTGCAGGTGATCACAATTTTTGATTTTGATCAGTACCCTTTTGTTGATTGTTATTAAAGTTTGTGTCTTTGATTGCCTAATCGGTTTTTTGGAAAGGAGAAACAATAAGTGGGCGGTAGTTGGATATTTTACTGAAAAATTTAGATAAACCGAGTTGTTTTAGCTTAATTAGACGTTTGAAGTTCGAGTGTTGAATTAGTTGGCCCGGTGAGTACTTGTGCCAACTGAATTAGATTCTGTAATTTCATTTGATTGGAGCAGATATGGTGAAGCTAGCTTGTCTGCTCAACAGTTGATCAACTGTAACTTTCTTCTTTGTTGTGTTATGTCTTAGAGAACTGAACTTATCGATCCTTTTCTTTTAAGGTTGATGGTATGGACGTGGGGGTCGCAGCGGAGTTAACAGAACTGGGAGGAAGTATTAAGTTGACACTGATGGACTGTGGATGTTATGTCAAAGGAATCTCTATCAAGTTGGATGGAGGAGCATCTTGGCTTTATCAAGCGTAAGCAGAACTTTATCGATCTATGTTCGACGTAGGATGTCTACTTCACTCGGTGTAGATCGCCTTATTCTGTTGCGTTCATCTCAGAAGTTCGCCCATATATTCAGTCCAATAGTGTCCGCTTATTTCTCTGTTATTCTGTTATGTTGTTTGAACATACTATCCTCTTTTGCTGTCCAGGATCGTTGATGTTTTCGATAAGCCGATAAGGAATGCAGTAGAAGATGCTGTCTCCAAGAAGCTGAAACAAGGGATATCAAGCCTCGATTCCCGGTTACAATCTTTGCCGAAGAGTCTCACGGTCTCGCACGTTGCCGTTCTGAATGTAACTTTTGTGGAAAACCCGGTATTAAGTAATTCATCCATTGAACTTGAAGTCGATGGTTTGTTTAGATCAGCAGATGGTCTTGTAGTTCCTAGAATCGATTTCGGACAGCCACGCGGTTCTGTTTCCCCGAGCAGTGGAACGAAGATGATCAGTATGTTGTTACACGAGGATGTCGCAAATTCCGCTTCGTTGGTTTACTTCAACGTGAGTCCTCACAGTGCCTACTCTATCCAACTTCCTTCCTCTTTCTGACTGAGCCTGTTGTTCTAGGACGTCCGGGAGAATCCGGACAAGCAGTTGAACTAACAAGTATCTATGTCTGTGGTCAGACAGGTCATATGCACTGGACAATTGGAAAATTGACTGATCAATCCCTTCTAAACACTTCAGCGTGGGCATACGTTTACCCCGATCTGATTACTCACTACACGGACCAGCAAATGAATATTAATGTATCGGTGACTTCTGCACCGATCATAAAGATTTTTGCATCCGAGTTTGATGTCACAATGGCTGTTGACCTCCTGATTAATGTGCTGGAAGATGGAGGATCCGTACCAGTCGCATGTGTCTCACTGGTATGGCCTTTTACCATCCGACCGATCAACTCTCGTTGTTGCTGCAGTTCGTCCTATGTTGTTGCTTATTGCCGTATCTTCATTTGTTCTTACTGCCCCAAGGATCTCCATTTCTTCGTTGGTAGCTGCATCTTGATGAATTTCTTGTAATTCCCTAGCGGCTAGCATCTACTTTATTCTTGCAGGCAACCAGTAGCACATGCTCTCCTCAAATTCAGGGAAACGATCTCGTCGGGAACCTTGAGCTGAAAAGTCTCTCAGCTTCTTCGAAATGGACCAATGTTGGGGACCCGGATGTGAATCTACTTGAGGTACTGCAACATCCTCGGAATCAACTAGATTAACAACTCTGAAACTCGCAATTGGACAAAAAGCTGCTACATTGAGACTCGTTTTCATGCTTTCTGCGAAATTTCAGCTGTTTGAATATCTATTCTCTATTCTCTTATGCTCTTCGGATCAGTAATCCTCCCTCTAAAACTCTTTGCAGACAATAATGTCCATCATTGTCAAGACCTCCATCATCCCGTATGTCAATGCACGCCTAACGAACGGAATCCCATTGCCAGTGCCTCAAGGATTTCATCTACAGGCTGCAGAATTCCTCTACGAGTATTCTACAATCACCGTCTCATGTGATGTCTCCGAAGGAAGAAACTACCGTCTGATCGAACAGCCGGTCCTGCACCAAAAGATGCTGCTCTAGTCTGCACAATGCCTCGCAGTTTCCTCCATATTTTCCGCTGTCCACGCATTCCTGTGGCAATCCGAGGGTAATCTGCATTGTACAAACACCAAGTTCTTGATGTTGATGATTGTAGACGATAGGACTTGTATACACATTGCTGTCTGATTGCTGATGAGACGAAGGGCGAAACTGTCACGCAGACAAGGTTGAATATTTCTGCAAGTCGGGAAAAGGGCAAGGAGTTCTGATCCCTTGCTTTTTCAATAGGAGAATTTTACCGGTTGCCAGAAATTTAACGTAAAACTGACTAGATTTACGTGATAAATTCGAAACAATGGGAAAAAATCGACTCGAATGGAGATCTTGTTGTTTATATATGGCTACCAAGTGAAGCATTCTATACGTTATAAACGTAACTTCTTGCTCCCCTCGTAATTTCTGTTGCTAGTTCATTGGAATATAGATGTGCTACTTACTTTTCGTCAAATTTCCGGATAACTGATGAAATAGTTATAAAGTTCACAGAGGTTGAAAAAGCCAACTCTGTAAATATTGTTAGTAAAAAGTATCACAACGGAAAATTACAATTTATGGAACTTCCATACCAATGCAAAGATTTAAGAGCCAACTAAATAATTCAGATAATAATACATCCAATACAATTCCTTTGGATCAACTCTTAAGAAATTCTCATAACCGCAATGGACAAAGTAAATTATACCAAAAGTATATCAAACCCCATAAGTAGAATGATATTATAAATTTTTGTTTCAAAAAATAGTCAGTCCAACCGCAATTTGGGACTCAAAGCCGGCCGAGTTAATCCCAGAACATGCAGTACAACGTTGTTATGTTGGCTACCAATCTCATTGGACGTGTCAATTCACTTGATTGCATTGACCTGTCTTGTTTTTTTTTTTTTAAATGATGTATACATTTTGTTAGATTTAAAGTGATTAAATTAAGGTTTTCATTTTTGTATATGATAAAATCTCAGCGAAGTTAAAATATATATAACATTTTAGTATTGAAGATAATGAATATAAATTTTTTTTTAAAATTTTTGTAGATGTCATTCGAAACATTGGTACCAAATAAATATCCAACAGAATGGAAAGCCGATTTTTACAATAGATGAAATGGAAGAGAATAATTCGGGCCCAGAGATAATAAAGCCCATGGGAACCCATCTCCATAAAAATATAACCCCTCCGCGTATAGATTAGGGAGCTAGACCATATCATTATTTCTCTCTCCTATTTTCCCCCAAATCACACACAATAAAACCCTTCTCCTCCCCAAATCGGCTGGCTCCCTTCCATCCAACTCTTTCCCGCATCGGTTTTCGAATTTCTTTTTAAAAACAAACACACGCGCCAAAGTTATTTTCTCAAAATTTACCCGTCCCCGAAATAGAATCCAACTATATTCGATTTAAAAAATAAATAAATTAACCCGCCAAACGCGCCTCAACGTCTATATAGCACTCAGCTTTTCAAAACAAACGACGCCGTTTCCCTTCCTCGTCCATGGAGTTGGAAGCGCCGTCCATATGTCCGGACGCGGGAGGAGAAGACTTGCCGTCGAGGGTAGGGGACGAGGAGGAGGAGGAAACCCTAGCTAGGCATGGGAAGAAGGCGAGGAGGACGGTGGACGGGGAGATGAGGCGGGTGGCGGAGATAGTGCTGGTTCTGTCGGGGATGGCGGGGGTTCGGGGGAGCGAGCCGACCGAGGCGGAGGTGAGGCTGATGGCCGAGGCACGTGCGCGGCTTGTCGAGGCCTGCAAAGAGCTGGCGCCCAAGGATTTGGTCGGGAGGGAGGCGGTTGGGGCGGTTATTGAGGATCTAGGGTTGAATTGGAAGGTCAAGGACCAGCGCCTCGGGTTCCGTGGGGCTCGTTTGTCTATTAAGGAGAGGGTCGCTCTTTCCTCTAAGAGGAAGGTAAAGAACATTGTTTCTTTACTTCTTTGTTTTTTAGTTTTGGTTTTGGTTTGTTTGATTTTTGTTGAAGTAGGCTCCAAAGTTGGGGTAAGTTAGTTGCTAGGGAGACGGGGAGGGATGCCATTAACATTGAGCTGGGACATAACTTCAAGTTTCGGATTCAGATTCACGATTTAAAATTGACGTTGCTCTGTAGAAGTTGATGATATGTTTTGTGTCGATTAGCCTGTCTCGCTTGTAGTCAGTTGGGAGTGTGTCTTTCTAGAAGCAATACGAAAAAAGGTTGCAGAATCTGAAGATTCAATTATTCGGTGATTAGACAGCAGTTGGAGACACCCCTGGTTTAGGGTTCTGCCTTTGAAGGCATTTGTTAGCTCTTGTCTTTTTTACAGCGGGGAAAGTCTATGCAGCAAAAATGTCTTCAGGTTACGTCTCACTTTGGTGTGGTTTGCTAAAGGCATGATGTTTGTCTTGGTTGTTGATGTTTCAGTTGGAAGAAACCAAGAGATTTTCTGTGCCTTCTACAGTCTATCCTTCCCAAGTGTCACAGCCAAGCTTTGGTCACATGGCTGGGAGTCATAATCAACCGAGCAATATTCGCATGAGCAGTCTGCAGTCCCCTTCCGGAGTTCTTCCAGCTTCTTCACCTCTTGGCCGTGCAACTTCAATGCATCATCCGGTGACCCCTGAAGTAAGAGGAGGCAGAGTCTCTGATAGATCACACATTAAACTGGAGGGAGCACAAAGTGGCACCCCTGTTACTCCTCGAACACCCCTTGTACAAGGTGATTCCCTTTTCATATGTTTTCCTCTAATCTCAGTACAAGGTGGCACCAAACAGTTGCTTTCAAATTTATGAAAAAACAGGGCTAATCCGAACATGATATTGGCATTCTGACCTAAAAAGAGCGTTCCCTGCGGGTCCTTAAACACTCTGCTTGCAGGAAAAAGCATCGAGATGGACCTGGCATCCCCTGCTTTTGCTAATCTTGAACTTGCTTTAGATACTTCACATTTTCACCCACTCTTACAACCAACTGGTGGCCTTTTGGCCAAAGTCATCATAGAGTGATTCTTTTGGGCAGATAGTTTCTGGTGTTTTTAATAGTCTCAATAATGATCGATCTTTTTTGTGCTCTTCTTCTGAAGAACCCCTCTCCTTCTTGTCTCTTTTTGACAATAGTTCTTATGCTCTGTGAATGATCTGAATGCAGCTGATTCTTCTGCCAGTCAACCTGCAGTTAGTCCTCTTACTTGGCCTGTGTATAATACCATTTCTTCATCTAAACCTGCCATTGAGAACAATGTGACAAACAACATTCCAGTCAAGGTTGAGGCAAATGTTGGTTCCGGTATGCCGAGGACACGTCAAGCAGCACGGGATCCAACTATAACTCAAACAGATTCGGCACAAATTCAAAGCATACATCAGCCCGTGATGTTGCAAGGTACTAAGCATGTCCAACCTTCGGGCATCACGAATAACCATAGTGAAATGGCCAAAATCATCCAGAAGGTGTTGCAACCAAAACTCCCGGAATACCCCTCTTGGACTCCACCGTCAAGAGAATATATGAGTACAGCTATAATGTGTCAACTGTGCAGAATTACTGTCCATGAGGTGGAAACTGTTGTTCTCTGTGATTCATGTGAGAAAGGATTTCACTTGAAATGTCTAGAAGCAGGTAACCAGAAAGGAATTCCTCGAGCTGAATGGCACTGCACAAAGTGTCTTGCATTAAGCAGTGGGAAACCTCTGCCTCCTAAGTATGGTCGTGTTATGAGAAGTTCCGCTCCATCTAAAGTTAATGCTAAACCAGGGAGAGTTCAGCCATCACTGCAAAAGACGGAGGTAACAAATCCAAAAGTGAAACTAGAGAAAGAAGCACATGGAGCCTTTGTCTCTAAGGTTCCTGCAACACCATTGCATACTAATGTTGGGATGGGAGCTCAACAGGTTATTCAGGAGAAACAAGAAAATGGAGCATATAGCTCACAAGGTACCACTGGATCTTGTACTGATATTGGCCACACTGTTCAATCAGCTGACCGAAAAATATCAAATGCCAAAGAAGTGCAGGGAACAAGCAATGAGGTAAGCAGAAATGTTCTGAATGCGGATTTGAAGGTTGTAATTTCCCCCAATGGCTTGGTTCAGTTGTCTGGTACTGGTTCTGGTCCTCTGGCTGGGTCATCTGGTGGGAGTTCTCTCCAACAAAATCAAGTATCTGAATTGGCTAGCAAACAGACAAGATCAATTTCTGAATCAGATTTCAAAGCTTCTGCTATAACATCTGATGACGATGTTGGGGAGTCTGGAAGCGAAAAAGCTCCAGTGAGACCAATCGCCAGAGAAAAGCCACCGAATGTTAAAGAAGTTCCTTTGACCATGCACCAAGAACATACTCTAGTTGCATCTGAAATTCTTGCTGAGGGTAGTAATGTGTCCAAAGAGCCTATAGAATTGTCTGCCGAGGGTCTTCAAAATGTTGAATGGGTGGGCAATGCACTTAGGAGTATTGAAGGGAAAACCTATTATCAATCTTGTTGCATTGGTGGGGTAACCTATGAAATCAATAATTATGTGCTTTTGCCTTCAGGCCAGAACCAGTTGGCCCCCTCAAAGCTTCAGGCAAGTGAATTTATTATATAACGAGAATTGATTTCTAGCATGGTGGGAGTCCTAAGGATCACAGGAATCGAATATGAGATTATAAATCATAGAACTCTGTTGTGGAACAATATCAGCAGTTGGCCATTGCACCTATCTAGTGACCAATTTGTTTTAGGGTTCATGTCCGACTTTCTATGGTTGATTTTTTTTCTGGGGTTTAACTTTGTGAACATTGCAGTGTATTTCTCTTTTCCTCTATATCTGAAGTTTTATTTGCAGGCTATGTGGGAAGACAACAAAAATGCATCTAAATGGATTAGTATTAAGCGGTACTATCTACCTGGCGACTTTCCTGATGCTGTAGGTTGCCCAGATGCCCCTGAAAATAATGAGGTAATTAGTCTTCTTGTTCTTGGTTAAACTTTCCCGGGATCCAAGTTTTCTATATATAGTTTTCAAAAGCTTCTCTGGTGGAAGGACCCGTTGCATACATGTGCAGTTATGCATGACTACGAGCAATGTTGATGAGAATTTAATATAGAGATTCTTATTATGTTCTGGCATTTGCAGTCTTATGTTGATAGTGACCTCTGTGCTACTGCCAATAGGTTTATGAATCCAATCACGAAAGTTGTGTAATGGCTGGCTTGATCAAGGGCCTCTGTGAAGTTCTGCCACCTACTAAATTCAGAGAAAAGACAGAAAAATGGGATCAATCGGGACTATTAGTTCAATCTGTATTCCAGTGCAAGTAAGCACCTCTTCCTTCTACTTATTGTACATCGATTGCTGCTTAGAACTGTTTCACTAGAAATTGTCTGGTCTCAACGATGCTTGCATCTCCTGATAACATCTGTTTTACTCGCGTGTTTATCAAAAGTGAAAAAACTCTCTCCAAAGTGCTACCTGGCAATGCCAGCCAGTCAAAGACCTCTTTTTTGGGTAACTAGGACAAGAACTATGAGATTGGGTCATTTAAACTTCGTCTCATTCTCGAATGTATACCAGTATAACATTGCAACATTAATGGTACATAGTAGTAGATCTAGCACAGCCACTGTAGTATCTAGGAGTAACCAGCAGAAACAGTGATATTGTCATGCATAGTTCTTCATTGAGCGGTAATACCAGTCCTCCACACATTTTAACGTGGCAATCTATCTTCTGCAAATGGGTAACTACATGATGGTGTGATTGGCTGCCGCTGTTACTTCCATTAGAATTCTGCAAGATGCTGTTGTTGCCTGTGGGCACCCGACATACCGTATTTTAGTCATCGAATTTCCCTCATTTTAACGGAGCCTTTTCTTGTCAGGTGGTTGTACGACAAGGTCAATAGAACTTTCCAACAAGTTTCCAGCTAGAGGACCAAATTTTATGGCAGTGATTTTTATAATGGTGATTAACTCTCCACTGCTCTCCGCTACATGTAGCACGTTATTTTCATCTTGTGACACAGATTTTGGGCCTTTGCCAATTAGTTGGCTACAACTTGAAGTAATCGTCAATAAGTAAGTTTAATTTCAATTGGGCATTGAACGTCAGGTTACGGCCCCTCAACAGGGGTTCCACATTCTACTACCCTTCCCAAACGTTCTTCCCTTGTGTCGGTACTGCAATCGACTCGAACGTCGCTGATGCCCATCTCCCTTCTGTTGTGCAGTGCAGGTAAACATATTCAAGGGAAATTGCTCGGACTTGACGTTTAATACTTGATTTGACGATGTACACATGTAGACTGTAGTTGAACCGTGCATCAGGTTCAGATTAGCGTTTTGGACCTGTAATGTATGCATAAACTCTGTAAACTGCTGCCTAACCATATTTATGAAGTAGTACTTACTTCTGTGTGTGAAGAGGTTGATTTATTTATGCTCCATCTACATCCCAATAGGATCCAGTTTCAAGATCTTGAAATCGTATTTTATCCAGCCAGTCCCAGAGTTTATTGCCCAAGTTTCCAAGTAAACGCGTTAAAAGCAGGGTTAATTGATGAACTCAATATCGAAATTATTATTAAGCTAAAGTTTTCTAGCATGTTATTATAAAACTTTATGGTACATTGTGCTCATATGAGCTCCTTGAAAAGCGCAAAATCTTTAGTCCTATTGAGATAAAGATTCATGTACCAACAAAATTTAATTTGGAGCTTTGATTCAAAATGTTCAAAGCCGAGATGCATAATTAATTCTATTCAATTGTATATTAATATTTTTAGTTGAATATACATATCTTAAGTCATATGACTAGTTAGATTTATGTGCTTGTTCGATAATACGTCAGCCAGCCTTTCCCATTACGTAAAGAAAGCTAAAAGACCTGGATCGAGTACGTAGCAACTGCTCCCGATATTCTGGTTTAGAGTTATGGCCAAGTGCATAGGCTGGTTTAGGTAAATTAGTAGCTACGTTCAGGAGGATTAGGCAGACGAGGAACTCACATGAAGTAAGCTAGAAAACCTTGCAAATAACGCATTTGAAATACAAATACGACTTAGTTTCATGTGCCCACAATTCTCAATATTATTGAACTGGCTAGGGCAAGCTATTGGAGGTCATAGGTTCATCATTTTAATAACATTCTGGTGCCTTGTGATATATCCTTCCTCATTAATGCAGTGTCTGTGGATCTCAAGTCTCTTGTGGCCAACTTAATGGTTAAAGTCAAGATGAAGGGACCAAAAGAGTATTTGTGCACCTCTTTCCCATTACTGTACACTGTACAAGATTTGCCAGTGGCCTTATGGATTAACTCCAATAAAATTATTCTAATTTAATCAAATAACTCAGATTTTAAGCTAGTCACTTCAAAATTTGATCGAAATAATTTGTCATTGTTTGTGATTTGACATGTCTCTCGCGTAGATTATTCAACATACTCAGTGTTTTAAAATAACGAAAATTTACGGTAACTTGTGCAAAAACACGAGTAGTGGGCTAGTAAAGGTCTAGTAAAGGCTTTTCTATGTCTTCTTAGTTTATGTCCACTGTCGTCTAAAAACGAAGCCAAATGTTGGTGGCTTGCCTGATAAGTCCAGAACCAGACAATTAATATTCCTCAGCGATTATTGGGAGCCTGTCCCTTGCATGCAAATAACAATCCTTAGGATTTGGTGGCCCCCAAGGAAATCGGTGCCATTTTCCTAACGGTCACTCTACATGAATTTAAAGATATTGTGTGCTACTGCATGAGCCTACTAGCTACACCATGGATAATCTCGAGTTATTTTTTTAATCTCTCATATTTATAATACTGTCAGATTTTATTTATAAATAGTTCTTTTGATGATATTTTGCGATTTATTGGAATCTGAAGAGTTATTTCAGTTTAAATATCAGAGTTTTTAACCTGAATAATAGTTAATTTAGGTATAAAAAGGTGAAATATGGACTATGTTCTTCTAGAGTGATCCAAACAAAGGTTCGTATATTGGCGGCAAGGTCGTCGTCCTGCCCTATCTCTGTTTATCTATAATGGAGAATTTAATGGCCGGTGGCTAATGCGGAAATAAAAAACTGGTATTGCCTCTTCTGAAACGACTTGGTGCCGAAATGGTCGGTTTTCATTAAATATTTTTACAGCGGTTAATTTGTAACTTTTGGGACCAATAGCATTTACTTGGAAAAATTGTGATTCAAGACGTACAATGCAACTGTTATGACAGTTAATCATGTTTAATTCTATATTGCTAAAAATTTCACATAACCAAGTTGGTACATGTGACTAGTTGTACAATTTTTGACAGCTGAAGAACTGGCCACCGGAACCATATTATGTAGGAAACTTGTTTTTGAAAATCTGCTAGCGTTCATTAGGTCTAATATTCTTCGACTTGACGTGACAGGATTTAGAAAACTTTCTTTAATTTGAAGGTTCCGAAAAATGCACAATGAAAAAGAATTTGGACGTGAGCATTGTTTCTGTCGTTGACCCTTTATAGTCTGCCAAAATATCCGTGACTAACAACTAATCTTGGATCAATTACTCTTGGGCCTATGAACGTGGTGGTTTACTGATTTCTTCTATCTACAAATTCGAACTCAAACTTTATTAAAAAAACATTAAATTTTTTATCACTTGAACCATTTTTTTGTTTACAAAATGTTAATAGAATTGTTACTTTCTTTAATTTTTTCAAACATGAAATGTCATAACAATACTATCCACCCCGTGACCTTTACAAATTCTTTAAAAAAAGTTTCGATCATGACTTTGGACTCCTTAAAGCGTCACCCTGTGGACTAACTAAATGGTAACACTCAACGAGAGAGGAAAATTTAGAGCTAAAAAGCATGTAAGAACCTCCCCCTTCAACCGCCGCCCCTCAACTAGAACACTCATTTTACTATATGCAACTTTATTTATCAATTTTGACTACAAAAGTTAAAATCAGGCCAAATATGCGGGAAAAAAGGTGAAGCAGACAAAATCACATGACACAGGGTAACTACCGTCTCGCTTTCAAGAAAAAAGGGTAACTACCGTCTCCTCTTTTTTTTATTATCAATATTCCTCCACCACTAACTTCAACAAACTAACAATTTCAATTTCATTGATAAGAGTCATCCATAATGGTTAATTTTATATAAACAATTTTTTGGAAATATATGGATCCAATTATATCGCTTACGCTTTGTTAAACAATTAGTTGTATGAGACTTGCTAGAAGAGAGAGAGAGAATAGAAAACATGATATATATCATGAGTCCGATACGATCTCACTATAATGTGAGGTAAAATACAAGCATGTTATGATCCTAGAACGTCATCCACACTTACATATGGGTCAAGTCAGATGGTCTTTACGATACGAAAGTGTCTGAGTTCTAATACAAGTATAATTTTAGATGAAACTTATCAAATTTTCATTTTAAACCAATTAATTATAATTGCTATGTGAAATAGAGAGCATACATATATACATATTTATTTACCGGACAGAGACGATGTCAGTATGCTATGAGGAGACACAGAAAGAAAAGTCAAAGAACCTTATAAGACACTCATATATGCTTATATATATAAGACCAAATTAGATTCGATTAACTATTAAAAAGTTGATTATACACACGTTATAATACAATTAAAATTTGGTAAAATTCTAATAAAAACTAACTAGTTAATAAACTTTTTGCACCCGATCGATAATAGCGTTTCAAACCAAATAAAGAAAAAGGAGGGAGATGAAAATATGGTCCGGCATGGTTTCACGTGAAACGGCGACTATCACGGTGGTGTGGATTTTGAGATAGGATAGCAAAAATAGTGGGGATTGCTGCTTGGTAAAAAGATTGAGAACAAGATTCCGGGTCTTCAGATTTGATATATAATAATACCAATACTATTGTACTTTATGAGTTACAATAATATATTTTTTATTTGTAAAGTTTGAACTAGATATATTTACTTTAAAAAATTTGCATGTCTTAGATAGATATTTTTATTATCCTACTTGAAACGACATTTTCTTTCATACGAAGTTGCAACAGCTGACATTGTCGTAATCTTTGTGAGAATTATGTTGATGTGACCTTTTTATTGTGTCAATCTCATTATATTTAAGGGTAAATTACATCTGGCCCCCTATAGTTTGGCTTATTTAAGGCTCGCTCCCTCGTTTTTTGCAAACCGATTAAAAAACCTCTACTGTGCAAAATAATTGTACAATTTCCCCCCTCATGCCGGAATCGGCATTTTTTCCGGCGACGAGGCCTGGGAAAAGACTAAAATGCCCCCCCTTTCATCAATAACCCAATTAAAACTCTCAGCTTTGTAAAATGGACGAACTACCCCCTTCTTCTCCCATATCTTCGTTTCTTCTCCAATTTAACCCTCTTCTCCAAATTAACCCCATTTTACTTTCACACGCACGAACTGGATTTAGGGTTTTTTGCAGGCCGCCGCGGTACTCTGAGTTTGGAAGCTCGGTCGAGAGCGTCTTTTTGGGTCGGGTTGCTCGGTCGTGAAGCTAGGTCGGGAGCATCTTCTTGCTTCTGGGTCGTGTTGCTCGGTCGTAAAGGTAACTGGAGAGTGTTCTTGCTTCTGGGTTGGGTTGCTCGGTCGTGAAGCTAGGTTGGGAGCGTCTTCCTACTTCTGGGTCGGGCATGTCATCATCTAATGCTACGTATGAGATCGACGATGGATCAAGGTATAACAACATTGACTGCAAGTGTGGAGTTCGTGCTCTGGTGAAGATTGCCGAGAGCGAAAAAAATAGGGGTTGTCTATACTACAGTTGTGCAAAGAATAGTTGTCGCTGGATTGGATGGTGTAATCCGCAGGAGATTTCTAGCCGTCAACATCCTCGGAATCCAGTGTACGGGTCGAACAAAGATGAAATTGAAGATATGAAGTTGATGTTACTCAAGATGGCTAGTTCAATAATGGGTGTACGAAAATTAGTGTGTTTGTTGCTAATATGCAATATTATTGTTTATGCAACTCTTTTGATGAGATAATCTGCAAGTGTAATGTACTTCTATATCTTTAATGAATTCTGCAAGTTTGTCATGAGGTTCAGTGTTCTTAAAAACTTGGAAGTTCATAACATACAACCTTCAAGTTCATAACATAACATCCATGAGTTTGAATAACAGAGTTGGAAGTTCATAACATACAACCTTCAAGTTCATAACATCCATGAAGTGAACAAAATGCAACAGCTTACTAGCAAATCCAGATTGCAAGCTGACATCTTCAGCTACCAAAATGCAACAACAATAGCTTACAAACTTGCCCAAAGTATGAATATCCAAAATGCAACAGCTTGAAAGTGCGAATAACAACTATAAGCTAATCCAAATTAGTTCTCGGGTGTCCTTCCAACTTGATGACTGATCCTGGATTCAAGTTAAGCAACATTTCACAGTACTTGTGCAGCTTTTTGTAGCCGTCTATGTGATCACCTTGGAACTCCTTTCTTGCAAGCTTTTTAGCTCTCCAAAGTTTCCAGCTTGCAGGATCCACACCCCAAGAATTTATTGCAGCTCGGATTGTCTTGTTATCCAAATTTGGATTAGCAGCCAACAGCTCCCTAATCTGCGCTGCAATCCATTTTGGATTTGCAAGTTTATCACTTGACACACGCATACAAGTATGCTCATCATTCAACGTCTTCACCATGAACACTTTCTGTCTATTTAGCCTTGATGCGTGGATCCTCCAGGGACAATCTACCATGCAACGAGCTGTTATCCGAGCTGGTTCATTCTTGATAAGCTGAATTCCATAACCATTTCTAACAATATAGCCTTTTAGTGCATCTCTGAATTCCTCAACATCCTTGAACACCATCTTCACACAGAATGCAAACGTATCGTCTATCACACCACCACTATATGATGTACCCCCATAATCATGAATTGGATCCATCTTAATCTTTTTCTTCGCTCTCCTACGCGACCCTCGATCAAGTTTCCTCTCCTCATCACTATCTGTCTCTTCAACATATGGGTTCTTATCCTCTGGATCTACATCTTCACCCACAGCTTCTTCCATATTAAACTCCTCTTCCTCCAAATCTGACCTTTGGGAGCTGCTATCACTCTCATCAAAGTCCGAAAGATGAAAGCTGCTGTCATCGCTGTCATCATCTTCATTCTCCTCAACCTCCATAGCAACCTCCTGCTATATGTACTCATCCTCCACATTAAACTCCTCTTCATCCACAACATCCTCGGCAGCAGCATCCACATCATCCTCGGCAACCTCCTCCACAAGAGGAGCCTCCTCCACAACCTCCTCCACAAGAGGAGCCTCCTCCACAACCTCCTCCACAAGAGGAGCCTCCTCCACAACCTCCTCCACAAGAGGAGCCTCCTCGACAACCTCCTCCACAAGAGAAGCCTCCTCCATACCAGCATTGTCTTCCATAGCCGCATTATCCATAGTCAAATCTATAATACCACTAAATGCATCCTCATTATCAGACCCAACAGCCTGACCAGAAGCTTTACCTCCACAAATTCTGAGTAAAGTCGACTTCGGAGGGGCCGACTGACGCCTGTGGAGAACTTTTCCTTTCGGGCTTACCATCATAAGGGGTATTCCCGCTTCAACGGGTTCAATAATAATCGTAACCACATCTTGTTCGGCATAGATTTCAAACAACAACATCAAATCCTCATCAGAATTGATCTCCAAGCCCCCTCTCGATTTGTAACAGCACAAAGCACTCTCTATGTTGAAGGCGCTATACACATTTTGAATAAATGTGCCAAAACAGTAACGGTCAGGATCAATGTTATCATAAAATCTTGACTCACCTTCGTAGACTAACTCCAACGAGATCTGTTTGTTGTCCATTCTCTCGGAAACTCAGAAACTAGGGTTTCTAGGGAACATGCACGAGCTAGTATTTTGGGAGTTTTTGGTTACACGAGTATGGTCAGGGAAGAGAAGGATAGAGGGTGTAGGCGAAGCACGGTGGGGAGAGGAGCAATACGCGGAGGAGAAGCAGCAGGGTTCTTCCCCGGCGGTGGTTTCGTGAGAGAGGGTGAGGGGGGTTAATTTTTTTTATTACAGTTCGTTTTTACAAAGCTGAGAGTTTTAATTGGGTTAAAAGTGAAAGGGGGGGCATTTTAGTCTTTTCCCAGGCCTCGTCGCCGGAAAAAACGCCGATTCCGGCATGAGGGGGGAAATTGTACAATTATTTTGCACAGTAGGGGTTTTTTAATCGGTTTGCAAAAAACGAGGGGGCGAGCCTTAAATAAGCCAAACTACAGGGGGCCAGATGTAATTTACCCTATGTTTAATTAAACATCAACCAAACAGAGACTAGCAAGTCTAGTTAGTCGTTAAAAGTCAGTTAGGTACAAACTGAACCTTCCTTGATTTCTGGGATCATGGGTTAATAAATCACAGAATATATGGCAATCATGACCTGGGATTCTCCTCTCTATCTAGTATAATATATGCCAATTTCAATTTTGTTTTTGTAGTTATACTTTCAAAAGTCTTTCATCCTACAAGCAAGACATCTACATGAAATTCTTCTTTTTTCGATTTGGGGGGGAGTGCTTAATTATGGTCTAATTTCTAAACTATTGCAACCACACACCCCAATCATTCACATTGAAAAAGAAAGAAAATAATATATGTAAAAAATACTGTAAATGCTTGTCCCCCTTTAAGAAAGAAGGAAAGTGATTCTTCTTTTTATAATAGGTAAAATTTACTTTATCACTTCCTGATTTAGCTAATTACACACCACAATAATGTGGTGAAAAATGTATGATCGAGGGATTGAGATTTCCTAATTCACATCCACTATTTGAACATTTATTTTAGTTGGATGTATCTTCAATTACTATTATATTAAAAATTTGAAAAATAGTTTAGAAGGAAGATGAAAAAGAGTTCATATGAATAATATTACGAGAGAGGCGAATGCTTTATTTTTCAAACTTGTCTTCTCAACAAAATTAATTATATTTTTCCTAATTATTTTTTTTAAATTAAACAGTTGAACGTCAACTAAAGAAACATATTGACAACCGAAATAGACCGTTACAAAAATAATTATTAATTGAAAGTTCTCTTGCAACATGCAGTGTCGTCTTTACTTGTCGAATTTTTTGATGCATGTCATGCACGATACGTATTCCGAAGTGAAGATGTGCAATAATTGTGGCAAAACTAATTAATCAAGTAATTATTGGGTTCCCTTGTGTAATGGAAGCAAGGAACATAATAAATTATGTCATGGAATGAAAAGGAGGTCCGATTGGATAAAGATCTTAATAACCTCAGTCTGTGCAAATTTCAACCCGAATCGTACACCTCATTAAAAAATTGACAAAGAGAAATTTCGTATTGGGATTTATGGGGTATTTATGACTTTTTCGTGTGTATGAAAATAAATTTGTCCTGTGTATGAAAATGAATATATCGTATGTGTGAAAAATGAAGATATCGAGTGTACAGAAATAGATCTTTCATGTGTATAAAATAGATTTGTCGTGTGTATGAAAATGATATAACTTGTGAATAAAAAAAGACTAACATGTGTATTATGTATCATTTCAAATAACAAATTGTATCATTATGACCAACAAAATTGTATTAGTTTGACAAACATAAATATATTATTTTGGATAGCCCTTAAACCTGAGAAATTAAATTTTTACCCTCCCTGTGTGGTACGATCAACAAACAGCATGTCTCAATATTAGTAATATATGGTAACGTATTTTTTTTTTGGAATGGATGGTGTTGCTTACTTGAATATTACCAAAATTGCCACACACGTGTCACCTTCCTGTAGGACATTCTATCTATCGTAGACGGGGGAAACCAGTTTCACTTTTATATCCGCTTTATTCTTGTAGACACGGCAGACCTGAAAAATCCGGCGATAATTTAGGCCTTGCTGCCTTTTTTAAACATAAAAAGGGCTCCATTAATTGAAATTGACAATTGACTAATACTTGAAAAAAGCATCCTGCAAAAAATAATGAAAACAATTTATTTTAGTATTATGTAATATGGTCAAAAATTATTGGGCAAATTATCCCCTAATCTCTGATCTTAATCAAATTCTCTTATCAAGTCCCTTCTTTCTCATAAATGATTTAGACATCCCTCTATTATATAAAATTATTGGTCTCTGACCCATGGTTGACTTCCTTTCCTATTTTTTCATTTTTTTGTCATGTGAAATGACTATTTTACCCTTCAAAAAAGACAAAAATAAGATGAAATTTGTCGTTTTGTAAAGGGTAAAATATCTATTCCACATGACAGAAATTTAAAAAAGAGGTTGATTTGGTCGGTGGGGATCCTAGACAAATATTTTTAAATAAAACAGGGATGGATTACTCATTTATGAGAAAGGAGAGATCCGATAGGAGAATTATGTTAAGTCCAGAGATTAGAGGGTAATTTGCCCAAAATTATTTTAGCACTTTATAATGTAAAATTTATTAAATCAAACTTCATCAAATTAAAATTATTTATGTCCATAGACATCTACTCGAACTTAAATCTGGCTGTCCGGTCCAAATAGATCAACCACATCAATAAAAATGTGATGACTTGGCCTAGCCTCCTCCTTCTTTCTCCTTTCCCTCTCTCTTCCCCATCACAGCTGCTGCTTGATTTCGAATACACTTGAACCTTGAAATTTCTGATGTTAATGGACAGGCCTTGGAGTACAAGTGATCTTATTTGGAATTGTTCTCATTGTATCTTGGGTTTGATAAATGGTTGGTGTTATTTTTGGATCCTGGTGATTAAAGATTTGAATTTGAATTTTTATGATGTTTTATGGGTTATTTTTATTTACGCAAAAGAAAGGATTCCTCCCTGTATGATTTGGTCGTACTTGCTTTGGTCTCGAGGGAGGAGAAGGCCGAAGGCTGGAGGCGTTGCATATTGCCTAGGTGGATTTAAGTATTTTAATTTGATAAATTCAATTTAATTAATCTGTTTTAAACTATATGATATTAAAATAATTTTTGATGATATTACATAATATTAGAGTAGACTTTACCCAGAAATAATAAGATGTGATGACAACTTTGGTGACCATTGAACTAATGTCTTCTACCCCATGTTAATGCTTCTATACAAAGTGATTATATTGGTCCATACATCTTTCAGTAGTAGATATGGATCCACGGGTGATAATTATAGAGATATCGTTGTAAAAAATTTTCCACTAACCCTAATGTTCGAACTTGGGGAAAAAATTAGGTACAAGGTGTGTGTATCATGTATTATACATGACTTAAGTGGCAGGGATACAATAGTAATTATTACAATTCATGCGTAACCTAGAATGACATATTTTTGTTGTTCGAAATAGCATAATTATGTAAGTCAAAATTATATATTTATGTTGGTCGGAATAACATGACACATTTAGTCTGAATAGCTAATTGATATTAGTTTGAATGTTATGTTGTTATTATTCTATAATATCGTATTGATGTTAGTATGAAAATGATGTATTGCTCTTAGTCTTCTGACATGGTGTAGTTAATCAAAATGATGTATTTTTGTTAGTTTAAATGACATATTCATAATAGCTTGAAAATGGCATGTTCTTACTAGTCAGAATTGCTTTTAATGTTGGTCAGAATGACATATTATGTTCGCTTGAATGACGTATTTCTGTATAGACATTATGACATATTGTTATCATAGAGATAACGAGCAAAGAGAGACGAAGATATTAGAGTCAGGATTTCACTAGTGAACTTATTGATTCGTTATAACTGTGTATGTCATTTAGATATAACTCAATCTGCCAATTCGATATAACTCATTCCGTCATTTATACATCAAAATAGGCTATTCCCATGCACGAGGGTTAGATCCGACTCTTTTATCTACATTGGTGGAATATGAATCACTTTACTATCATCATGCTCCTCTAACAGTTAGTCAGAGTTGGCTAACGAGGAGGACAACAAGGACGAGAGTCGATTTCAACTTTCCAACCTCCAATAGGACGAGAGTCTCTTTGAAAGTATCATCGAATCTACTAATCATCATTAGGTTTGTCGATATCATTGTCGATTTTATCGCCGACATCATAATGATGTAGAGAGGAAGGAAAGATGAGAAGGAAAAAAATTGAAAAGAGGAGAAGAAAAAAAAAGAGAAAACTAGAGAGAGAGGAAAAAAATATAGTATATGACAAAAATAACCTTAACCAATTACTACTGTCAGATCATTGACAAACATCTTACCAAACAAATCAACGAATCTTATTTAATCTTATATGATGTCGGGTCCCTTATTAAGGCCAAAGCCTAATCCACTGCTTCAAATAAGCAAATTTTGGCAATAATTACTTAATTAAGAGTAAGGAATCCTATATCTCGTTAGCAAATTAATCCATAATCATTAAAAAATAATATCATCTTATATTAGCGGCATTCATCTACTCATGAAATTGTGTAGATAAGCATGCTTCTTCTTCACTTAGCAATAAAATATTATATGTATACAACCCTTATCTTCATTACTTTCCGGTTTATGTTCCAAATGCAATAGCCCATCAACCTTAAAAAGAATGTCGCTAAAGTTTTTGTAGTTTTGGTTAAATTATAAAAGGTGTTGTACTTTGAAAATACATATATGGTTATGAGATTTCAGCTATTGTCCAAATATGTTATTGTACATTTAAAGGTGTTATATGTTTAGATAATACATCTGCCTGTGATTTAGATGGTGAGATAAATATAGCAATAATACTAACTTAGGTTCCCCATCCCACTAGATTTTTTTAGCCAAAAATAGTTTGAATTATCTTTTGCAGTCCCAAACTTCTTTTTCAAACATGACACCCTAATTTTTTGGGCAGGGAAAAGAGATGGGAAAAAAGTTAATGAGAAATTGTCAAAATTCAACAATGATTTTAACTCTTAATTAATATTATTGTTATGCCCATATCATTTATCAAACCCCTATAATTTCCATTATTTAGCTTTAACAATCAACACAATAAAATGTTAATACTTTATTTGTGCACTAGTGAAAATCATGATGCCTTAAATGATGTTTTTCAAAAATAGGAAACCTTTAATTTTTTGGGGTCTTGACAAAATTATAACAACTTTTTTGGACTTGCAATTATACAACCATCCCATGTGGCGTACAAGAAAACCTTCCTCCTCTATATAAACCAAACTCTAGGCCGCCTTTTCAAACACACCATCCCCAGCCACAATACTTCATTTGAAAACCCATTAGTGAATCAAATAACTACCCAATATGGCTCCTGTTGGAGATGATGTGGTTGTTTCAAAAAATGTGAAGCTTGAGAAGCTGTTTTGCATGAAGGGAGGCAAAGGAGAATCCAGTTATGCCAATAACTCACAAGCTCAGGTCTCACTTCTTCATCATCAATACTTCTCTATTGTACCCGTCCAAATATTTTTTCTGTTTTTATCGTTTGTTATATAGAAATCAACTAGATCTAATAATTTAGATTCGAATTGTGTAAGATTTTGAAAGATAATAATATTCTACCAATAATTATTTAACTATGTTAAATTATTAATAGATAGTACTCGATACCTATTGTTTACCTGCCCTTCCCAAAATCACTCTTTTTATTCGAACATTATTTATGATATTTTATTGTTTCTCGTGAAAATTTATTCTCATTGCACCAAATCAGAACAATTCAATGACAAGTTGTTTATTTACAAAGCGTTCATTTTATTACGCATTATCTTAAAGTTTTGAGTTTTTTCTTATAGGCGAGACATGCTCGCTCTATGCTTCACCTCCTGGAAGAAACCCTAGACAAGGTCCACCTAAACTCATCTGAGGTCCCATTCCAAGTGGTGGACCTGGGATGCTCCTCCGGCAATAACACGATCTACATAATAGATGTGATCATCAAGCACATCACCAAGCGCTACGAATCCTCCGGCTTCGACCCACCGGAGTTCGCAGCCTTCTTCTCCGATCTTCCAAGCAATGACTTCAACAACCTATTCCAGCTCCTCCCTCCCATGGCCAACCACGGGGGTAGTATGGAGGAGTGCTTGGCGGCCAGCGGCCACCGGAACTACTTTGCAGCTGGGGTTCCCGGGACGTTCTACCGGAGGCTTTTCCCGGCGAGATCAATCGACGTGTTTCATTCGTCTTTTTGCTTGCATTGGCTCTCACAGGTTCGTCCATGTAGTTCTTTACATATTTAAGATTAAGGGTTTTTTTTTATTTTGCATCAACCACGTTAAGACATTAATAATTGTAATTATAATTGGATTATTAATAAGTTTAAAAATATAACTACTATTTAATTGTATTTGAAAATTCTAACATACTATAGAGTAATCCGTCTTTACTCACACGATGCTCTTGTGAAGTCTTGTATGTTTGTAAAATAAAAAATAATAAAAATATAGGCCTATTGTCACGTCTAGTGTAAGAGTGGTTTCAAGCCCCACAAACCTAAAATTACAGTTTGGTCACTTCAAATATCCTAACTTTTTAAGAATTATTTTGAAATGAATACAAAATTCGTACTGCACGTAATTAATAAAAAATAAAAATTCGTACTGGCGTCAGAAAGAAAATGGAGTGGGTGATCTAAAATTGTTTCAATTGTCATCTTCTTGCCGGCTTTTATATGGTAAAATAGCCAAAACCAAGTTGGGTTCATAATGTCCATGATCGTACCAATAGTGAAGAGCGGATAAAAAGTGGAACACTAAAGGAGCGGATATTTTTAATCGTACTCGTATACATGCCTAAAAAATCCTCTCCACCTTACATAAGCGTGAGTAGGCGGACCTAATGTTTCTAATTGATAAAACTCGAGATTTATTGTTTCCTATATCATAATATTTTTCAGGTACCGGATGGTGCGTTGGACAAGAAATCAACGGCGTACAACAAAGGAGGGGTTTTCATCCACGGCGCAAGTGAGGCGACGGCTAATGCGTACAAGAGGCAGTTCCAAAACGACCTCGCCAGTTTCCTTGGGGCAAGGTCCCAGGAGATTAAGAGAGGTGGGTCCATGTTTCTGGTTTGCTTGGGGAGGACTTCGGTGGATCCCACAGACCAAGGTGGGGCAGGCCTTCTTTTTGGGACCCACTATCAAAATGCCTGGGATGATCTTGTTCAAGAGGTAAAAATAGCCTTCTCACATTATGTATTAAGTTGAAATATGCAATCACTCTTTACTATTATGACCCTTATAAAAAGATTAATTTTTATTAATAGTTAACTATTCCAAGTTAACTGCACATTGTGATATTATTATACTGTATTAAACAAACTATGGGCGGTATTACACCAAGAAAGTATTAAAAATCGAATGCAAAATAAAATTCTTCAGAATATAGGGGTGGGTAGAATTATCCCAAATTATAACCAGGAAAGGGCAACAATGAAGAATAAACAAGTCTAATCTTTTCAGGAACATTGACAAACATATAAATAACAACATTAACAAATACTAAAGTTAATTAACAAGTTAACATATCTAATATATCTAAGATATTTCAAATTTGAGTTATTTGAAACACCGTAATGTTATATACATATTGGTAAAATTTAGTTACTGTTTAGCTCACATGTTCTCCCTTTCTTTTTTTGTTTTTACACGTCATGAATGGATGGATATTTCCATGCCCGTTTGTATGTGAACCTTTGAACACTCGTCCAATCCATTTTCGCCTTTTGGTCGGCCAGACGACCAAAAGTAACAGGACACAAAACGAAAAGGCACGCATATAGGACCATAATTCCGCATCATTTTAATTCACTTGGTCACTATTTCAACTACGTATACTCTAAAACACGTTTTATAGACTTCTCAATGTGCTACCCAAACTAGTAATTCACCCATCCACACATTTGTCTGTTGTTTTGTCGGCAACATGATTTCCGTTACCCAAACTAGCTAGACCCCCCAGGTGGTGGCCGAAGTTATGAGATTGTAAAAAAAGCTAAATTGTTTTTGTAACTTATATGTCCCTTTTTTTAGTTGGTGTTCTTGTCTATAACTAACGAACGGAGCCAAAAATTCTAAATTGTGAGAGTAAGGCGCTTTATGGATTGTTTAATGAATTTTTTTTGTTTACAATTTAGTGAATTCATCTTAATTATGTTAGTGGGACGAACTTATTCTTCTATCGTAGTCTTTAATTATTGGCTTGTTAAAAATGTGTTTTATTGGGTCATCAAGTATGTTTAGGTTAAAAAAGTTGGGATCTTTAACCTAATTGACTTAATCTACAATATTAGCAACCAATCCACTATTTGTCAATCAACATTAGTAGTTCCTTTGTTTCCTTTTCAATAGGGACAAAGTTCATTTTTTACCAATTAAAAAGGCGTAATTTTTTAAGCGATAATATATTCACGGTCCACAACTAATTATCATAAATGATTATGCTCTAACTCGAGAATTTCAAAATGCTTATCACTCGGACCAACTCGCTAATATGGATTAAATTGTTGCAGGGCCTGATTCCAAGCGAGAAGCGAGACAACTTCAACATTCCAGTATACGCAGCGAGCCTGCCGGAGTTCAGGGAGGTGGTGGAGGCCGACGGATCGTTCGCCATAAACAAGCTTGAGGTGTTTAAGGGAGGAAGCCCGTTGGTGGTCAACCACCCGGACGACCCAGTTGAGGTCGGCCGGGCCTTGGTCAACACTTGCCGGAGCGTCACTGGCGTCATCGTCGAGGCCCATATCGGCGACAAGCTCGCTGATGAGCTCTTCCTTAGGGTGGAACGACGTGGCACCACCCAAGCTAAGGAGTTGCTTGAGAAGTTGCAGTTCTTTCACATTGTAGCTTCCCTTTCTCTTAAATAGATCAAAAGAATAAGAAAAAAAAGAGAAAATGTTTAATTTTGTGATATTTGGTCTCGCTTTGTTACGGTTAATAGTCGTTTTTTGTGTGTTTGCTTTATGTGGTTCTTGTGTAATTTATTATCTGTAGTTACTTTTAATTGTTAGAGGATTTTAGTGACTTCTTATATTCTCTTGAATCCAAATTACTGAAAGTTAGTAGGTTACGGAGTTTCCAAAGCTTTTGATCTTTTACCTTTAGATGTTTTCTACGCAGATTTAAAGAGAAACTCGCTTTTGATAATGATTTATTATTTTGTTGAAATTGTTTTGCACTCTATATCAATCTAAATAATATTTAGAAATTTGTAGAATTCGACAGAAATTACAGAGAGACTACCTTTTTTTTTTTTGGTCAGTATACAGAGAGACTACTAACTCAACAAATTATTTAATTTTCACCTAAGAACTACAAGTAAAATGCTTTAACGCTGATAATAAAATAATTATCGAAATGAGAAAATATTTGGTCTGTCTATAGCAAACTTAAAACCACTTAAATTTTATTTCAATATTTGCACCAAAGCTCCAAAAATTATGTCTTCTCAGTTGAAATGTCATCAAACATCATAAATAAAGACACATTTCTCTCTCTTTTTCTAATTCAAATCGGTAAATCATTTGTATTATTTGATTTAAGAAGAGTGATAACAAACCAACTATCCCACTGTCGGTAACAGAGTTTGTAAAGCCTTTTGGTTTCTTTTTCTTAGATGGTCATAGATCTATTGATGCGACCAGTCTACCAACTTTTCTACGTTTTCTTAAGAAACATGTGAATGGTGGTTATTTCGGTTATTAAAGGTCTTTTCTTCTTTTTAGATTTGTCCAAGAGCTCCTTTTGCAAGAAAAAGAGGCACTAGTGGACGCATAGAAAAGGGTGTCCATAATTCAATTAAATTGGACTTCCACAGACAAAATAATTATCTTCGAGCTTTTTGGAGAAAAGGTGATCCTAACATTTTTTTAACTCTTCTCAACAAAAAAAATCTCACTTATTAGTTTATCGGTCGGATACAAATTATTTCCTTTACATTTTGATTTAACAAATTCGTGTATCGTCCTCCTCTTGAAGACTCAAATTCCTGCAATTTAAGACCAAATTAATGCTACTATTAGAGATTTTGGTCCTCAATTATATAGTATGTAGTTTAGACGAAACTTTGAAGTAGACTTTTCATTCTTGTGATAATCACACTAACAGATGTCATATAACTTTTATTAATGCAATAATTAGTTTCTAAAAATATAACATCTCGGCTGGTGAAACGATAAACAAGTGAGTGACTTGAATACTTGATTCAAGTTATTAGTATAGCTGAGATTTGAGATTGTAGTTTAAAAGGTAATTCAAATTTTGAAAACTATAATTAGTAACAAAAGTGTTTGCAACACTGGCCATCCTAGCCTCGAGCAACCTATAACTCAAAACGAGAATTGAACTTTATAATTCTGTTAATTCAATGTCCTGTGCTATTAGTGTTTTGGCAAGTTGCAAACACATGGCTCTTCTCCATCGATGTCATCATCCGGTAAATTGTATACAAAGATATCAGCCTCTTCCGGAAGCTTAAAGCTCACCCTCTTCTTTGTTATCCCACTTTGGCTCCTTCTCGAAGAATAAAAATCTGCTTCGCTATTATCAGCTACTCCGTCATCACTGATTAGAAGTCTCTCCGTCGAGTAACGGCCGCTCGGATTGTTGTACGTGTAGTAATCTACTGCCAAGGCGGGATGGACCCGGTTGAAGGGCAATGGCCGGAAAACGTAAAACTGATCATCTGCATTAGTAGTGTAACTACTCCCTGGTAATGGTGAAGACAAGAGACATTCCCCAAGTGTGGCCTCCTTGTTATCCTGAGGGCCCGAGGCGTCTTTCTGAGCTTCGTTCCTTGTCCATAAGCAGCTGACCTTCATGAACTGCATAATAGATGATGTTAAACCAGTAGCAGCTGCATCATTGAATTCCCTGAAGTTTGATTGCTCTTTGGGAAGTTTTCTGGGGCTCGAGTAACCGAAACAACAACGCGCTATTCCCATCGATCTATCGTTCCAACTATGCAGATCAATAAGTGAGGATGATGATATGCAGTAATGTTACATGTTGCTTGGTCCTTCTCATGTGTTATATAGGTGTCACCATGACCAATAGACCATCAGAGGCCAATACCTCGTTAATATGAACCTAGGAATAATCTAATCAAATGACAGTAGCTAACATTTGGATAACATTTATCAACCAAAAAAAAAAAGACGATTATATTGAAACAATCCCATGTTGTATAAAACGGTATCTTTTTTCTGTACATAACATGTCACTGTAGAATAAACGCGGTTAATTTTGGACATTACGAGGGGGATTGATACGGAGCTCGGACATGGTCACTAACCATCGACATAGAAGTAACAAAGATGTTTAACATGGAGACAAAGGTTCCCTTGGCTTATCCACCATGACATAAAGCCGACAAATTCCCAAGAATCACAAAGTTGAATATTCACTTGCAAAGCTAAAATCAGACAAGTTCCTTCGTGTTCGATATTGATCACGACAAAAGAAAATCTAGTGTTTAGCCTCCCTCACCAAATTGGAGGAGCAATGAAATTGAGTACTGTGTTTGTCCCCTACTTGCCCTCGTAACATCCATCAGCTCGACAGTGGAAAATTCCATCCTAATGAAAACAAAATAGATCATTTCAAGAATCGTGCTCAAAATAAAATTCAATAATTCTTCGAATTTCATTAACAATCCCCGGTGTAACACAAAGCAGCCGACATCATTTATCACTGAGCTTCAAAAGAAAAGGAATAAGAGATGCCTTCCAATGAGAACATGCAGTGTAGATGATGGGTTGAGGTGAAGTAGTGTACTTTGGCCAGTGTCTCTAACCTTGGCCAAGGCCTCGAGGATCAAATGGTGCTCCGTACATCAAAATCTTAGGACTTGTCTACCTTAGAACTTCACTTTCATTTTAAAGATTAATGGCCAACATATCATCACTAAATATTACTTATAAAAAAATATCACATAACAAATCATCATGAAATTACTCGGGCAAATTGGTTATGTGAATTATTGGTTTGTTTGGGCCGAGGGAGGGCCGTGGGAGCCCAGTAATACATGGGCTAGGGCCCATCTGGTTTTATGGATAACAAGTCCATTTGGGCCCCAGTCTCATGGAGTAAAATTCTGCGTTGACTTACTACGTTCTCCTTGGCTTTCTTCCTCCCATCATCTCATAGCAAAAATTCTCTACTCTCACCAATAATACCAAATTGATCAATGGCCACTGCTATAGTCTCAAAGAGGCTCTCCTCTAAAACATTCAACTCTAACCATTTCTCTCGTTTGATTCTTCCCTCCCATCTACTCACCGAAACCCTAAACCCTACATCTTCCCAGAAAACCCTAAACCATACAATAGATTCAAGACATGCCCTGTCCAGATCCCTCTCTTCTCTTATTACCAAAGACAAAGACCACAACTTTGGACCATCCCAAACCAGAAATTTCCAATCTTTGTCAACCCACATCAATCGTTTAACCTTTGTATCATCTCCAACCATAAAAATCCAATCTTTATATGATTTTTACTCTACCCGGCTTCCAAACCAAAAACCCAGATACCTTTCAACCTCGGGCCCACCTCCTCCGGGTCTGAACCCGGACGAGCACCCGAACAAAGGTTTCAAGCACCAAGAAATCGAGGGGCCCACAGTGGAAAGGGACATGTCGGCTCTAGCCAAGGAGACGAGGCAAGTCCTCGAAGCTCTGATGAAGAATGTGTACGGCCTAAGCCGGGTTGTTGTCCTTCTGGGTCTGCTCCAGCTAGGGCTCGGCGCTTGGATTTCGTATGCCACTAGGGAAGCGCCAATGGCAGCGGTGTCCATCCAGAGCTTTGTGGCTTTCGGGTTCCCTTTCGCCTTGGCTTTTATGATGAGGCAGTCGTTGAAGCCGATGTACTTCTTTAAGAAGATGGAGGAGATCGGGAGGTTGCAGATTCTTACTCTTACAATGCAGGTCGCCAAGCAGTTGAATGTGCTGTTTGTTCGGGTTCGTGGCGCTTCTTTAGCTTGTTTGGTGGGGATGTCTGCTGGGTTGGTGTTTGCTTTCTTGTCCAGATGATTGTGGTATGTCTGTTTTTTTTTGTAGGATTTGGGGTGTGTTTGCATCGGGTTGTCTTGTAATAAGGAATTGGATGAGCTTAATGTTGCAGTTTTGGTGCAAGTTGTTCACAAATTCGGAGTTTATTGAAGAACACAGTTTTCTGTTACATTGAGTTGGAATTTGTAATATTGAGTTGGAAAATTTGAGTATCAAACTATATCTAACTAACTCCGAAAGGTAGGATAGGATTCAATCCTTTGGAAGAGAGTCTAACCTATAATGTTTAAAATGTAATTAGTCTAATTTGTGCTTGGTTCTCATCCTTGACAACTACTAATTTATAAGAATATAATTAACGCTACGTATGAATCAACTCATATTAATCAATGAAGATAATATTTAAGTGAAAAGAATGAGGCGAAGTGGTTAGAAAAGTAGCGGTTAAATCTATGGTTTAGACTTGATTTTGATCTTGTATTATTTATTTGTTGCCTCCTTGATGCAAGAGCATAGCACTTGTTGAAGCTACATAACCCCTTTTGAAACTCGAAACATGAAGTGGTGTGCAGTGATTCTTAGAGCATTGAATTTTTCCAACAAAAAAAAGAGAACAATGAATTTCGGAGATTGAAAAAGAAAGTCTTAGTAAGTGGCAAGTCTAAGAGACACTGGCAAGTTCAGTCTCAGTTCTAATCAAGTCTATAACAACTATATATCACTACAAGAGGCTCCTACGACAACAGAATTGAATGCGACACGGATTGCTTAAAAGACTATGGTCTATGGATTTTCTCTGTGCCTCTCATGGTGAAACTGGAACTGATTCAACAGCCGAGACGTGGGAAGCATCGTCCTCTTTGGACATGGTGACGTGATTGATAGGCACAGCTGGCCTGCTTCCCCGACTGTCCCTTCTTCCATCTCTGGCGGTAGACTTGTTCCCGTTTTGAGAGGCGTTGAGCGACAGTCGTCTGTTTGGTGTCCCGTTCCCGTTTGCTCCGGTTGTTTGCCCACCAGTTGCCTTCTTTGTACTCGCTGGTCGGGCAGGGCTATGTTTTGAACCAAATGCAGTTTCCTGTTCAGTGTTTTGTTGCTCATTGAACTTCTTCTGATCCTGCTAGACACATAAAGGTAAAGGTATGTAACCACATCGAAGATATTTCAACAAGCATTGTCCAATGAGACCTACCCTCATCCTGCGCTTCTCCTCTTCTCTTTCCTGCCTGAGCATGCCATATTCATCAAGCATTGCCAGTAGAGGAACACCATCATAAGAGAACTGGACGCCATGATCTTCTTCCCAAGCCCTCGTTTTCGCCACCAAGATGTCTACCAGAGCTGCAAAAAACGAAGAAACAGATCGTGAATCAAATTCTGACAAAATCACATTAACTTTCTAGAACATGAATGATAAAATAATCAGGTTTCAAAACCCTCTTCTGCTTGTTTCCACTACCTGGAATTTTGTTGACAAGGATCCGAGCCTTTTCCGCTCGCTTGAGATTTAAGTGAGCACCCCTGCTTGCATTATACCTGGTCTCATCCTATTGCAGAAGAATACTGTCAGTTGAGTACACTTCCTACCCACAAATGGTTCGAGACTCAAACCGGGCAGGATAATGGGGCGAAAAAAGATAGATGAACCGAAAAATTTGAAAGAACTGTGTGAAAGTTGAAAGAGGAGATCATTTGGGAAGACAGAACACTGTAATTCCGTGATAGAGCTAACAGGGGGGATAAAGGTTCATGCATACCCGATTATAGTCTTCGAGCCAACTCTCCTCCTCGCAAGCTGACATCCATTTCTCGACCTTGTCCAAGATGTCTTTTCTGCTGAGAGCTTCTTCTTTGGCTTTTGTAATCTGATTGTCCATATCGGCCAGTAACTCAGCGGGCTCGGTATTTCCCGAATCAATCAACTCCATGATTTGCTCTCTAGCAGCTTCTGGATTGATTTCTATATGAGCGCAAGCAAATATCTCTTCAAGCTCTGTTTGCTTTTTAAAGGCGATTTCCTTCATCCTACTAGCCTTGAGCTGATCCAGCCTATCAACTTCAACCTCGGCCTTGAAACAGAGGCAAAAAGATCGTGTTACATATAATTGCCCCTTCTATAACTATTTAGCTGCACGGAGAGTTCAAATACCTGCTCTATCAGATCCATAGCAAGAGCGCCAGGAATGATAACTTCATCTACCGATGCCGACATGTAGCAGGTAACGTGGTCAAACAATTTTCTCTCATCGTCAGCGGTATCCATTAGATTCCACAAATCAATAAGTTGAGTTGCCAATTCGTGAAGCTGAAAATAATAAGAAACATAGAACAAAAAGTGTAAATGATGCATCCACATCAAAGAACAAATCGAACTTAAGTTTAATAAGCAAGAAGTCCGACCTTCTGAAGCCTCTGCTTCTCATCTTCCTTGAGTGCCAAGACAGTCTTAGCAAGTTTCGCAAGAGTCTCGTTACTAATGCTTTTCGGTTGCACACTGGTGGAGTCGTTTAAGCTTGGATGAACATCCGTAATAGTACTGAGGAAGTCCATTCCCAGAACCGCGCAGAGATCGTGCACTGCACTAACGAACTCGTGAACCTTGTGTAACCTATCACTCTGAAGATACAAGAACGATAACGAAATAACTAATAGTTAGAACTCTAAAAACCTTGAAGAATAAGTGAAAATCGGCATCAATATAATCTTACCTTTTCTTTCTGAAGTTCCTGAAGCTGGTTTTGAAATTGTTCTAACTTCTTGAGAGACAAGTCAGCTTCATCAACCACCGGACTTTCATTAATACTAGAATTCCCTGCGATTTCCCTGCATATTTTCTGGATCTGAGATTGAACATCAGTAAATTCCCTAACTCTTTCCTCTTTCTGCTTGCACAGTCGTTCGAGTGCTGGTGCTATGGCTGCAAGTTGTTCCTTGATCGTCCCCGAAGTCTTTTCGAGCTGACATAATTTCCATAAAAAGTGTAAGGATTTCAGTTTTCCCATGGTTTATTGCACCATTAAATTACAATATTGCCACCGAATCCTCAAGATATAAGAGATGAGGGAAGATCAAGCACCAACCATCCCGCTAACATTATTTTCCCCAAGGGCTGATAGAAGTGTGGCTAGCTCGATTTTTCCATCTGATAACCCCTGAAGAAGCTGGGCCCTTGACCTTGCGGTCTGCTCGACTTTCTTCTTGTACACATCCAAGCACTCCTGTTCTATTTGAAGAAGCATCTTATCTCGCTCTTCATCGGTTTCACCAACCTCATCCCATATTTCCTATTATAAGAGCAGAGCTCGGCATGTTAAGCTTCTAAAATTTTTTCCACCAACTTAATTCTGTGTTTTACAATTTTACCTGAAGTTTTTGCAGCAAAGTACCACATGTTGTTTCGCCAAGGAGAAGATTCTGAGCATCCGTCACAGCCATTCTGGTAATTCCTGGATCCTAACATGCAATGCAGGAAACATTCAACAAACTTCAACAAAGGATCAATCATGTTTTGAAGTCTAAGTGGCAGAAGATAATCACTGTGCACGTAGAAACTAATGCATGAACCATCGTATCTGTATCACCACTAAGCTTCAAAAGGATGTAACAACCCAATCAAGGATACGGACGCACAGTTCAGATAAATGACATATACCATAGAATATACCTGATCAAGAGCAAATACTCAATTCTTAATATATACGATAATGTAAAACTGTATATTTCGGAGTCATATTTTTCAGTTGCTACATGTGGAAAGGTTCCCTTTAACAGACAATTTTACAGTATTCTACTTCCGTGTCATTTATAATTTGATGATAACCAAAGGAGCAAGAAGCCATTAGTAACAACATTAACTTGTTTTGACTAGCTACTTTTTCTAAAAAGGTGGAAATATCAATTTCCCCCCAAACTTCCATCCGCGATGTAACAACTTACATTTCACCTAAGGACCACCTAGTCAATAAAGAAACAACACTAGAAGAACATAAACTTCACTAGTTAAAGAATCAGAAGCCATTATCATTTGCCTTCAATTAAGTGGTCATTGCTTTGACCCATTTTCAAGTTAAGGGCATATAGCAACAAAAGCCCCAATCTTTAACCAATCCTTCCTTGACACACTAAAGCTCAAGATTGACCCATTTGGCAAGCACCAGTCAAAATAAGATCAGTAAAGGCCGTTCTTTATTCCCCCACCAAGCAATGCACAAAAAAATCCAAGAAATAAAAGGAAAATATTAACAAGCAAACATTTCCTTCTCTCAAGTGGTTCATTGACCATTAGACCCTTCCTCCTTCCACTCATTTTTATGCCAAAAATCATATAAGAACACCACATTGATTAAACGATATAAAAAGCTCAAAAAGTTCCAATCTTTAACTAGAGCATTGCCTCTCCACCAATTCTTTCCTATTGCCACAAAACATTAACTTCTGCTAAAAGCCTAAAACAAACCCAGATGGAGATCTCTAAGCTTGACCTATTTCCCAAGCACCAGTCAAAGTAAGATCAGTAAAGCCCGAGTCTTTATCTACCACCAACCAAAGAGGCGTAACAAAAGCCAGGAGAAGGAAAAATGGAAATGCAGTGATTATTATAAGCACCAAATGACGCTTACCCAGTTCGTTCAATGAGAAAATGGAAATTAAGATCTCTTAAGAGCTTCGGATCTAAAAGCTTCTCCTTCTCTTACTAACTCTCAGGACAGTGTAGAGAGAGTCTGTGTCAGTGTCATGTGTGTGCGGAAGCAAGAAACAGAGAAAGGACAAGATGATACTGAGTAAGAGTGTGGGTCTCCTTGACTATTGGTGAGGGTCCCACTGTTGAATCCTGGATGCTACAAAGTGGCGTGAGTTATTAAAAAAATATTGAATTCGAGTTATTAAAAAATATTTGTATTGACAAAATTTTTATATAAATTTAATTTTTACATTTGTCTCCAAATAATTGTACAGCTTATCCGGCCTACTTGGTTTTTTTCACTATCCTTGGTTTTGCTTGCCATGGGATTTTGACCGGTAAAATTACACCTTTGGTTATTATTTGTGTTTTTCTTCACTTAAGCTTGTAATTTGGAGAGGGACCGGTCAAGATTGGCGGGCCCATACTTTTCCAATCATTTATTTCGGATAAGATAAGACTAATTATTGATTGATTCTCTAGATGCCAAGTTCAACAGATATATTTATGCACTGGCTTATAGAATATGTTTTTTGGTTTATACAATCGGTTATCTATTTATTTGTTATCAAACTACATTATAAAAATTTGAACTAAATAAATTTTAATTAAACTATAATAACTTGATAATTTCGTTGATCCAAATAATTTTGGGTGTAGAGAAATATGTTATGTTATGCATAAAAGTTTTTAGAAAAAAGTACAATTTTAGTAACTGTTGTTTCACGATTTTTGACATATGATACTGTCGTTAGAAAATGATCAAACGAGTCCCGATGTTCGGCATCTCACTTTTTGACTTGGGTGGTTTCCCGAAGTTAAATATACTTCGAAACTCAAAACTACGTCGTTTTGAGCTTAGGTGCCTGATATGTCTTCATTTTTTTATCCCGTATGGCAAAGTTTGTTGGGAAAATTTAAAATTTATATTTTAATCTATTTTGTTTATATTTTGTAGAAAAAAAACCTTCTTTTCTCTCCCCTCCTCCCTCTTCTCTATCCCCTCCTCTCTCTTAAAGCACAAAAACCTCATTCTTTCCTTCTTCCTCCTCCATTTTCCTCAATATTCAAAGTCCGAGCCAGAGAATAGAATGGTGGCAACCCTTCCTTCACCCGCTTTCTCTCTGAACCCATCAGAACCCACTCTATGAGACACAACTTTTCACAGGCATTTCGTCAAATACCTTTCGTCATCTATCTCCCTCGTGATTATTCGAGGAGCTTCTTCTCCCTCGTCGTTGTTTGTTGGTTTTTCAGATCTTTCTGGGTTGATGGATTTCATAAGGTTGAAGTACAGCTACGAGAAATTGGGATGAAGTGACTGTTCGCCAGTGACGTTGGAACTTATTGAAGTTTTACATAAGATTATCGATATTCTTGGGTTTAAGATTTTCTTATTTGCTATTTCGATGTTTGTTAGAATTTAGTGAAGATGAATCAGCTTTTTTTCATGATAAATTTGGATAATATTAATATTTTTTCATGGCAATGCAATCAATTTATTCTAAACACTAGATTGTCGACGGTGAAGAGAGCAACTTTGTCGGCAGGAGAAATCCGATGGCGAGAAGGAAGACCACTAGGAAATTTTGGCATAAGGTTGAAGAAGATGAAATTGTTTAAGGGTATATTGGTCAATTCAACACGAAAAATAAAAAAAATTGACGATGTCAACTGGTCTAAGACCAATATTATATTGTCGTGCAAGAATACTATACAAGATTCTTATAAACCAAAACTCTACCCCAAACAAGGGCATAAATGAAAATTAACATACAAAGGTAATAAAAACTTTACTTAAAAATAGACTTTCAATTCTTTAACTATCTTCCCACGCGTGAGGTCTCTGATTATCTTGGGTTGGAGCATAACGAATGCATTTTTACTTCACAACCCGGGCATTCTTTTTTAGGTAAAAAGCTTCAAAATCCATATTATTTGGTCTATTGTATTTTCATTTTCTTTATAGTATTATGGTAGTACATTTTTCATGTTCTTAATGACTTTTAGTTTGTAACCTCATATTTGCACTAGAAAATTCAACGTAAGATTTAATATAACAAAATCGCCCATAAATTTGTTTAAATAATGCATTTTTCAAAAATCATATTCATCTCAAAATTGGATTAATCATTAAGAATAATATGCTTTATAAGTGAAAAAAGCAACTATACGGGGATAAGGGACACAATTCCATCGACATCCAAAAGATGCCGTTATTTTTGGTGCACACCTAACAAAAAAGCAACAGAATCCACAAATGTGTGTTCAATCCGAACAATCCTTTTCTTTTTATTCAGTTGTCCGATCAAACCATTCGATTCCTTGCCGGGCCCTCTTCCCCTAATATTTCTTACATTTTGAAGTATCAAATCCAAGAATAGTTTGGACCAACTGAAACCAAAGCATCAATATCGTAGATATAATTGCAGGAGTGGAAGGGTTTTTACTTCTCCTATCTGGCTCAGTAATCTTATTCCGAGTAGAAAACTTTAGCATATTGAAAGTATAATAGATGTAGCAAATTCAAATGGTTTAAATTAAAATTGTTTTGGTTTATGCTACCTGTTATTGACTAATTCAGTTCAAGTTATCAACACTTTCATATGGATCTCTTTTCTGGGCTTAATCTAAGAGTTGGAACTTTGAGCTTAGTTTTCACTAGGGTAAAAAGTATGCCTGGTTTATTTTTTTTCTATTAAACATCGTCTTTTTTGAAGTAGACATTGCAATAACGGTGTCGAATAATAACCGTCACTTAATCATTTGGTCTTCCCAAGACGTCGTTCCAAAAATTGATGAACTTTTTACATCAATATATTAAATATGACTCATCCATTAAATAAAAACCAAAACTATCTATCTAATCCTTTCTTTTTTGGTCAAAATCAAATATCTCTATAATTACGTACAAGTAAACAGCTAAAGGAATATTGAAAAAATGGCGAAATTAAAGAAAAAAACAACGATCAAATGTATGAAGAACCTCCCAACCTAAAAATCCATTTCGAGAACGAATTGGCCAGCGTGAACGAAAAGACCTTTCTGCCATTGGCCATAAACCACCTTTCTATTCACCTGAGAATGTAAAAATTTGGCTTATACTACCTGTTATTGACTAATTCAGTTCAAGCTATCAACAATTTTATATGGGTCTCTTTTTTGGGCTTAATCGAAGAGTTAGAAGTATGGACCCAGTTTTTAATAGGGTAAAAGCAGGGTTCTACTCTGAGGTTGACCCAGATTTGGGTCCGACCTCTGAATTGACTGTTTTAACTGGTCTAATTACTAGTTAGATTAGATATTTTTTCTATTAATTTATATTTTTTGAAATATATATAGATATATAAGTAAATAATTTGTATAATAAACTAATAATAACATATAAACATACCAATTTTTATAAAATATATTAAATAAAGTATCCATACAAACGGGTAATCCGAATAGAAGATAAAATTATTAAAAAAATAAATATTTTTTGGTTGAACCATCTGGTCAGACCAGATTTTTCGGGCAAAATATCTTGTCCGACCAGAAATTGGGCGGTTCGAAAGGTTACCGTATTTCTTTGTAAACTCAGGACATAATAGGCCATAATTCGGTCTGACCAGACGAATCACTGGTCAGACCATATTTTTTAAAACCTTGGATAAAAGTATGCCTCTTTTAATTTTCCTATTAACCATCGTCCTTTTTTGAAGTAGACATTAAAATAATTGTTTCGAATATTAACCCTCACTTAATCATTTGGTCTTCTCAAGATGTCGTTCCAAAAATTTATGAATTTTTTTTATATCAAAATTTCTGATAGGATTCATTCATTAAATAAAAACCAAATTCATCAATCTAGTCCGTTCTTTTTCGGTCAAAATCAAACATCTCTATAATTAGTTACAAGTAAACAGTTAAAGGAAGGTTAAAAAATGGCGAAATTATATTAAAAAAAAAATCAAATGTGTGGAGGACCTCCCAACATAAAAATCCATGTCGAGAGCGAACTGGCCAGCGGGAACGAAAGTACCTTTCTGCCCTTGGCCATACGCCACCTGCCGATTCACCTGAGAATGTTAAACCACGCAGAAAACGAATCCGTACGGACGGAGATCTCTGCCAGTGATGGTGTATTTTTTTTTAAGTGTAAAGAAGGTCCTATCTTGGAATACTTAAACACCATTCTGGCACTTCATTTCTCGTCTTACAAAGATTTGAGAATAACCATCACCGACCTTGCTCACGCTCAAAGCATTTGTCCCTCCGCTGGATGAATGAATTTTGTTATGGTGAAGAAATTGGACATGAGATGAGATTCTCCATGCGAGAAGAGTAAAATTACAAGACCTCATCAACTTTATGTTGGAGAATTGGTTTATAATCAAGGAAGAGATGGTTAAATACAAATGAGTGTATTATGAGATCAAATGGTTTAGGGTGTTTGTGAGATCGTTGCAAAACTTGTTGACTAAGTTTCGTAATGATATAAAACACTTTGCGAGAAACCAATTCTAGGTGTGAATGAAAATTGGCTTTAAGGTAGTATAGTTATAGGTTGTAGGATTTTGATTTATGAGAATTGTTTCAAGTTCAAAGTCTTATCTTTTAGAGCTGAGTCAGACTTGTTAATTGAAGCGATTTTCAATCCAAAATCCGTTGGGTTTCCTCCGGGTGGAACCTTCTTCTCCTTAATGATATTTGTATTTAATTTCTGGCTAAATTAATGAGAATAACCAATGTGAGTTTATGGCCTTGTAACCCCTATTTATTCACCTTGTTAATGGTCATAATGACCATGGTTACTGTGGAATTGAATGTTGGAGGCCTAGACTCCCTATAAAAGCAGCTCTCCTCCTCCATTCTAAGACAGACCATTAGCTCATTCTTCTTTGAGCTCTCCACCTCTCTCTCTTTATATCATAGCGTACACATATACATAAGAGTCACAGTTCTAGACCACCAAAGGTTCGGAAGGAGGGCAATAGTGCTTCCTATCGCACTCGTGATTGGGCGTTGTGCCTTGGGAGGCTCTTACTCATGGAGGTCTGAAGCTACAAAGCGGATAATAAAATTTTAAGGGCACACGATTACACCGTGGTCTCATCCAGAATTAAATCCGAAGTTCGTGATATCAAGGAGGACTATCAACGAAGAATATAGACTCGAGGAGGTAACATTTTCATGGTTGTGCAAACCATGTCGTAAGAATACCCTACTTTAACTTTTATTTTATTCATTGGTTTACATTTATATGCATGCCATACCATAATTTACTAATATAAGTTCCAACAATCTTAAACTCTTATTATATGATGTTATTAGTAATTTTTGGTCATTGTTTATATTCTGTGAGAAGGAGTTTTATGTGATCTAAATTATCTTGAGTTTGATAATGTTATTCCTTCGGTTCTGTGCGAAAACAAAGAAAAGATTAAACAATGGAGAATCTGTACGAAATGGTTTTTTGCCTCTGTGTTCATGTTTGTTAAATTTTTTTGTCACCGTTCGTTGCAATTGATGATAAAATATTAAATCCACATTTCAAGAGTAACGATACTTTAATGTTGATGGATAACTTAACGTTGCTGGTGTGATTAAATTGTGCTTATAGCAATTATTCTAATAAATTACTTGGAAGTGTTGACGGTCACATTGTGGATTACGAGTTTAAATTTGGAAAAGAAGGTCATCGACAGAAGAACCACGGAGACTACGAATTAAAGGAGGTAGTATTTTTACGTTTACTCAAACTATTATTGTGAGTATGCTTTTCTATCTCAGTACTGTCAATTAGGTGTTTCATGTGCAATTGCTGTTTTTGCATGACAATTATAAATATAGGTTTTAACCAATGTTATGCATGAACGTGGACAGATGGAATTGTGAATTCGTGGCGTGTCTTTTTATTAAGGGTAAATTGCCTTCCCGTTCCTCTCCTTTACTTAAATTACTAATTTTTTCCCTACTGTTTCAAAAATGATGATTTCGTCCTCCGAATTTGATTTAATAGTACTCTAAGGTCCCTGGTGCCAGAATCGGAAAAAAACTCCGGCGACCGGGGACCTGAAATGACCAAATTGCCCCTCCCTCTTCCTCCATATCGACGTGTAGAACCGGAGAAGGAATATAAGTTAGAGAAGGAAGATGAGTGGAGGGAGAGGGAGGGCCAATTTGGTCATTTCAGGTCTCCGGTCGCCGGAGTTTTTTTTCGATTCCGGCATCAGGGACCTTAGAGTGCTATTAAATCAAATCTGGAGGACGAAATCATCATTTTTGAAACAGTAGGGAAAAAAATAGTAATTTAAGCAAAGGAGAGGGACGGGAGAGCAATTTACTCTTTTATTAATGTAGTTTACGTTAAGGTTTTAAGGCATAAATCTGGAGCAACCTGGTTATTTAATTTCATGTAATTAAATTGGGTGTGGCAGTCACCCGTTGGTATGGAAATTAAATAGCTTTACACATGAATAGTGTCGCCATAAAGTATGTTCCGTTGAAGTTTATAGATGCCGTTTACTTCTGTGAACAACTTTGATGAGTATTTTTAAATTTTTACGGTCCATGTTATAACAACCTATTAAATGTTATTTAAGTTGTCCTGGAATTAAGTTGTAGACGAGTGGTTTTGAAGTTTTAGTTGCTGGATCGTCACAGGTTCAAAAAACCTTGGTTTATAAGGTGGGTTATTACTGGGATATTTAAATTGTGGAAAATATTCTAATCCGTGTTTGATTTTTTGAACGGGGTTCACTATATGAGCCTAGTGGTTGGAAAAATAGCTGTGGAAGTTTAATATAGATTTATTTCATGCCCACGGTTATACTTTGCATTAAATTTGTTCTCGACGATAGAATATTTAAATTGCATTTAATTTATTTTTGATGTCAGCATCCTATCGTTGGACTATTTAAGTTGCAATTATTATTGGACAAGAAAAATATTTAATCGTATTTTTTCCAACAATTTATAGTTAACGGCCTATTTAATGTTACGCCTACATTAATTGGTGGACTAATTTAATATTGTTTTGTTGGTTTTTATTCCACGTGTGATCAATTGTAATTAAATGGAAAAGAAATGCCTGAATAGTTATATACTAGGAGTTTATAACATGACATTAATGAGGCCACAGAATGAGTTCGTTTGGACCATAATAAAATTGCTTTATTGGTCAATTCGTTCTACCACACTAAACTTGATTCCATTTGTGAAATTGATCGTTATATGTTGGTTTAGTTGTGTGTTGAGCTAAGGGAATGTTGATTTTGTAAAAGTTTGTGCTTCTGGAATTTTAATTATCATTGATTTAATGGTAGTATGGAGTTAACTATCCAATTTTGGCTTTTGAACAATCGTGAACATTAAAAGTGATACAAGTGACCAATATGAGTTGCGATCATTTTTAAGAAATTGATTAATTCATTTTGGACGGTGAGTTCAAGTAATTGATTGTTATATATTTGAAAAAATAAATGGTTGAGCTGAATACCGCCAACAACAAGACGAGGAGATTTCGATTGTGAAAGCTAACGGCACTGAGGTCGTGATGTTGGATATTATAAATCCACCCTTGTATTCTCAAGTTTGAGAAATTGAAAAATTTAAGGATAGGAAAAACAAGAAGTGGCAACATGTGATAATGTTGTTCTCGACTATCTTGGATTTAATCGGATATCTTAAAGAGAGTAATTCCGAAGAGGGTGTTAGAGTTTTATAAAAACTCTTATCCATGATGTCCTCCAAGTGGCAAGGGTGATTAGAAAATTTACCGCCATGTTGGAAGGTCCTTAAGATGTACTCAAAGAACTTTTGAGAAAATTGCGTATTGAGTAAGATAATTGAAAGATTGAGAATAAAACTAAATGGCATGGTTGTTGAGGCCAACGTTGTTAAGATTGGTGGGAAATCTCAACGGAATAAGCAGAAATGCATTAATGATTCGAAAGGAGATGTTTCAAACACCATACCACTGAACTAAGAGGTTGATCATGCTCATTTCATGAAGCAAGCGTCAAGATCCAGCGTTTATTGAAGAACCAGCATTTATTGAAGAAGCTATAGAGTCAATTACAAAAAGTACTAGTTTGAAAGGCTCGTTGGAATTGATCCGCTACGGGATTTACATTATACGCAACAGAAGCACCTAAAGTACTAAACAAAATAGGTATTAGTTTGGTAATGGTTGGAGCAGCAAACTCGAATTCGGCAAGAATCTCATTTTTTGGTAGTACAAAGGGGGATCTTAAGTTAAGTGTGACCCACTTCAATGGATCATCTCGGGTAATGTTCTAATATATGGTTCTTATTTTCGAACAAAAAATACCTTATAAAGAGCTCACTATTCATATTATTTCTGCTTGACCGCTACCAAGAACTCCATTTTCAATGAATTCTGGGTCTGGGCGCTTAGCAGCCCCTACTTTCACATTTCTTCCTATAAAACTACTTAGTCTACTTCCATTTAGACTGAGATGGCTTCTCTTTCAATTGATTGATCCGGACTTCCCCACTTCAACACTCGCAGGAAAGAAAGAAAAGACCTGAATCCTACTAAAGCTGCTAACAGAGACTGAGCAGATATTGACCTATGAGATTTGTACATTTTAGCTTGGAACCTTCCTTTGGTTTGTGCTCGCACGGGCCATTTCTCTGCCAATCTCGAATTCTGCTAATGATTGGTTAAATAGTTCACATTCGCTTTGGAATACCAAATAGAATACAGGCAAGACAATCACAAGTGGAGGAACGACCAACACAGCTAGCATGCTTCGCTTACTTCAATCTATCTATCTACACATCGTTCTACTACAGAACTGAGTTCAGATAAAAACAAGAGTGAAATTCCAGTTTATCTAGTGGAATTCATCTTTCTCTCTTCCTAAACTGGAAATACATGCTTTTCTTGAGGGAAAACCTCGAGTACCCCCCTTGCGTAACCCCCTAGTTTAGGCTCATTAACCATGTTGGAAGGTCCTTAAGATGTACTCAAAGAACTTTTGAGAAAGTTGCGTATTGAGTAAGATAATTAAAAGATTGAGAATAAAACTAAATGGCATGGTTGTTGAGGCCAACGTTGTTAAGATTGGTGGGAAATTTCAAGGGAATAAGCAGAAATACATTAATGATTCCAAAGGAGATGTTTCAAACACCATACCATTGAACTAAAAAGTTGATCATGCTCATTTCATGAAGCAAGCATCAAGATCGACTGGGAATACAAGTGTGAGACTTGATTGATGATTGTATAAAATATTGTTATGTCTACCTGATGAGAAGTAAAGACAAAACAATAATTTTATTCCTTTACAACTATGTACTAAAGAGAATAGTGCATAAGATGTTGGGTAAAATACTTTACGAATTGTGGTAAGGTCAAGAACCTAGCTACAAATTCTTATAAGTTTGTGAATGTCTTACAAAGGTTTTGAATATTCCTTCTAAAAGGATGAGGATAAGACCTAAGACGGTGAATTGTGTGTTATCAAGTAATGCACTATATAATGTTGCATACCATATACAAGTCAGATAATTCTGATATTTACATAAATATCATGAAAGTTTGGAATACTTCATTCTTCGAGAAAATTTTTCTTACAAAGCTCCAAAAGAAGTTGACAATGAAGTTAACCAAAGTGGGAGCACTGTGGGGGAAGAAACATTTCATAAAGAATTTGAAGCACCTAAGCATGTGTAAATGAACGAGTATAATGGAAAGTCTAAACATATATGTCATAGACATAAATCTGTGAAAATTGTTATTGAGAACAAATTTAATATCTTTAGACTATGTAAAGTCAATGTTAAAGTATCATGGATACATTAACTAAGGATTTAATGAAAGACCTAGTTGAGGCATCATTGAGAGGAATAGGATTAAAGCCCACGAAATGACGATGGCAACCCAACTTGGATTGTAAACCCTGATCTGCAAGTTTAATAGGACAACCGAATTGTGAGACTAGGGTCGAACAAAGCACTCAGAAAATTAAGTTCCTTACCTATTCCTATGATGAAAGAGTGATAGACCTGTCCATGAGAAGGTTAAGCTTTAAGCTTTTAATGATCCTTATACTTTGAGTATATACATAAGTAGGGTATGGCAAGATACTCCTTATAAGAGATTACCTATATCGAATGAGAAGGGGCCGCTTCTATGAGATGAGTTAAGGGTTAAATCTCTAGAGCATTCGATGAAGTTTCCTAGGCAATCCAGAGCCAAAATAGACACAACTGAAAGAACTGAGTAGTGGTTTGAGAAGGAGTTGTGTGAATACCTTTGTCTTGGTATACACAAAATACTGAATAGTTCAAAGCTTCACGTCCACTGGTTGGCAAGTATATCCGAAGGTATTTCACTAAGGAAGGTTCAAGGCTTTCAACTACCTTTCCTAATACATTAAATTCTCATAGAACTTCATGTTGTATATAGCATTGGTAGGCTCATTTTATATAAGCCATTAATGGAGAATTGGTTTATAACAAAGGAAGAGATGGTTAAATACAAATGAGTATATTATGTGATCATACCAAATGGTTTGGGGTGTTTGTAAGATCATTGCAAAATTTGTTGACTAAGTTTTGTAATGATATAAAATACTTGCGAGAAACCAATTCTAGGTGTGAATGAAAATTGGCTTAAAGGTGGTATGGTTATAGGTTGTAGGATTTGGATTTATGAGAATTGTTCCAAGTTCAAGGTCTTTTCTTTTAGAGTTGGACCATACTTGTTGAAGCGATTTTCAATTCAAAATCTGTTGGGCTTACTCCGGGATAAGTCCATGCTATGGAACCTTCTTCTCCTTAATGACATTTGAATTTAATTTCTGGCCAAATTAATGAGAATAACCACCAAGTTAATATGTGAGTTTATGGCCTTGTAACCACCCATTTACTCACCTTGTTAATAGCCATAATGATCATGGTTATTATGAATTGAATGTTGGAGGTCTAGGCTCCCTATAAAAGGAGCTCTTCTCCTCCATTCTAAGACACACCATTAGCTCACTCTTCCTTCAGCTCTCCACCTCTCCTTCTTTATATCATAGCATACACATATACATAAGAGTCAGAGTTCTAGACCACCAAAGGTTCGGAAAGAGAGCAATAGTGCTTCCTATTGCACTCGTGATTGGGCGTTGTACCTTGGGAAGCTCTTACCCATGGAAGCCTGAAGCTATAAAGCGGGTAATAAAAGTTTAAGGGCACACGATTAAACCGTTGCCTTGTCCAAAATTAAATCCAAAATTTGTGATATCGAGGAGGACTATCAACGAAGAATATAGACTCGAGGAGGTGACATTTTCACGGTTGTGCAAACCATGTCGTAAGAATACTCTACTTCAACTTTTATTTTTTTCACTGGTTTACATTTATATGCATGCCACACCATAATTTACTAATATAAGTTCCTAACACTTTATTACTGTAATAGATGCATCATGTAATATAATAGACTAGTAAAAGTGCATGTATTGGAGTTATCAGAATGAAACTAAAGTATCTATCTGTATTGTGAGAGAATGAAATAGTTAGGTGTATTGTGGCTAACATCATCTTGATACATCTCAATTGATCTCTGGTGCCCCTTTTCTACGCTCTCCAAATTCCAATTTATTTATCTCCTACAAAGAATCTCTTCCATTTTTCTTCTATTGTATAGAATAATATATAGGCCTTCAACCTTCAAGATGGGAATTACAAATTCAAAATCTGATAGATGTCCGTGATCAAAATTGCCCGGATGAGCAGTGAGAATACGTTCGCAAAGATATGGAGTTAGATGCATCTAGGTAATGCACATTCGGTGGAAGCTCTGGTATACGGTCAAGATTCTTGCAATTGGACACGTCAGTTCTCCAGAGTTTAGTAAGATACTTGATGTCTTCTGGCAAGCTCATCATCGATGAACTTTTATGCAAATCTAGTTGCCTAAAGAAGGCAATGATCCGCACCTGTGCAGAACATCTTAACTCCGGTGAGTTTGCTGAGTCCATCTATCAACTTTGGCATTTCAAAAGGTGGAAAAGTCGACATCTTAACACAGTGTCTCCAATTTCAACGAGTTTCTAAAGCTAGGAACCTTGGTCGAGTTCTTGGAGTAAGAAAGGTCGACATGTTTCAAGTTGGGAAGAAGTGGCTGCAACATTTAAATCAAAACTCCATATTTGTAATCGGTAAAAGGCGGGTGTAGAGGGAATCATTGATAATCGAACAGTTGGCAAAACATAAGACATAAATACCTCAACTTCATCGGTCCAGAGTAGTATCAAATTGCTATTTACCATTCGGAGCTCAACAAGATTCTCAGGATTAAATCCGAATACCGGCTCCATTCTAAGTAACGCAATTCATCAGGGCTCCTACCGCAAAAGGACGATGGTTAATATTAAAGTAATCAAAGCATACTTTTACTCTAGTAGTAGAGACTTGCCCCAAACTTCCACATAGTCGATTATGGGCGCACCTTCATTAAGCACAATAAAGAGGCCCATGAAAAAATGTCGAAACACACGATAGCTGTACAAAACAATTTTACTTAAAAAGATTTGAATTTGTTATATGTATTATAGATAGTTTCAGCCGTGGGTCTTTCAGTAGGCGAAACTTTTACACGATAAAATTTTTATAAATTGATTTATTTAATCATGATAATTTCTCTAAATTGATAAAATATATTGGTGTCAAATATTGGCTAAGATACGGTGGTCTTCGAGGCGGCGCGGCGGGGACGAGAGATGTCGTGATGAGAAGATGAATGTTAGTGAAATTGGGTCAGTTAAGCTTGATGACGTTTCAAAAGACTTATCTGAGGTGCTCAGTAATGAAGCAAGTGGAAAAAGTCGAATCGTCAATGTTCGCATCTGAACAACAATGGAAAGCCTATGGGGGATCCTTGGCCCCAATCTTTTTGACAAGGATATTACTATATGTAAGAGTGAGCTGGCAAAAATAAAGTGACAAACCTAATTTGTTATCATGACGATTTTGAGGGCTAGTTTTGATGGGCTAGAAGATGATGAGAAGAACATATTTCTCGATATTGCTTGTGTCATGGGCAAACATATAGCAGCAGGCAGCAGGTTATGTGGGGAGAAGGAAATTTTTGAAAGAAGTCAGGTAATATGAGAATTTGTTGGTCGTCATTACGTTTCATGTTCAAAATGTTTTCCCATTTCAACTAAAACTTGTGCATTTATTTACTGCTTTACAATCTCTCTACTCTTTCACAATCAGAGACCATAAATGGAGAGGAAGATAGAAGAGTCATGTCGATGGATGGGACTGGAGATATAAGTATGAAATTGGGTTCTGAAGCTTTCAGTGAAATGACGAGGCTAAGAATTCTCCGTTGTAGAAACTCAAGTTTCCAGGGGTCAGCTCTCCAAAACCTGAGCCTGGACCAAACAGTGATGACGAGGATTCTGAGGATGATAAACCACCGAGTTCGAGAGTCAGGGGAGCTTCGAGTGTTATCGGTGATACAAATATAAAGAAAGGTACCTGCATCTACACATGCAAAGGAAGAAGATACAGATATTATTGATCACAATCATGAGAACTAATTATATCGTGTCTTTTCTAGGTTGATAAAGATCAGAAGTATTGTTGTCGGCCCCTCTATGTATTTATATATCAATGTTACTAATAAAAGCATATATAGTTACCTCGTTTGAGTAGAGTTAAAGCTGAATTGGCACTTCTAAATTATACCAGCAAGAAGAAATTTTTCGGCAGCAGAGGTCTAGAGTTAACTGGTTAAATTATGGCGACCTCAACACGAAACTCTTCCATGCATCGGCAACCCAGAGGGGCAATTCAAAGAGATTGTCAAACTGATGGAAAATGGCAGCTGGATTGAGGACCAAGCTGACATCCGTGCTTAAATTCAGTCATCCTTTGAAGGGATATACACGGCAGAAGAGGGGAATGGTGCCTCTGAAACATTACACTACATTCCTAAGCTTGTCACCAGATAAATGGCTGAAAAATTATCGAAACCAATTTCTGAGCAGGAGGAGATCAAGGAGGCAGCCATTAAGACGGGTGATTCTCGATCCCCTGGCCCGGATGAACTACCAGGTGTATTCTACCATAAAATTTTGGCATGAATTGGTAAAAATGGTTAAAAGTTGATTTAATAATGAGTTGATTCCAAGTAACATGAATATAACCCTCATTGCTTTAATCCCTAAGTTCGAGAATCCTGAATAAATTATTCAGTTAGGCCTTTTAGCTTGTGTAACTATGCCTATAAGACTTACTCTAAAGTGCTTGTTAATAAGATTAAACCTAGGATGCCTTCTCTCATTACTGAAGCACAAAATGCATTTGTCAATGATAGCTCAAACTGCTTGTTAATATGAATATTCTTTTTTCATAGGACTTTCGCGGGATGGGTGCTTTACTTTTTTCATGGAACAACTCATCTCTTGTTTTTACAGGTCTGGCATAACGATATCTGATCCTGGATAATTTGGAAGAAAAGAGAAAGAGATAAGAGAGAAAAATTAGAAAGAGAGAAGAATGGGAGAAAGATATATTGAGAATTGGTGTAAAATTGTAGTTGGATAATTATTCTAAAGAATTACAAGTATTTAAAAGAAATTGGGTAGTTTTTCTTTATGGTTCTATTATTCAACTGCCTATAATTCACACATATTTTACAAGTATCATCTTTCTTCTTAACCAAAAGAATTAAGAGTTAAAAGGAGACTCACTCACTTGTATAAATCTAGATTGCATAAGAGCATCCACTTACTTCTCAATCTCCTCCTTTTAGAAGTGAGGATATATGTAAGAATGAATGCTGATTGCTAACGTGACAGGGATCAAAGGTATGGATCAAAGGTATACCATGATCACAACTTTTTTGAGGAGGCAGAGAGATTGGTTCTTGAAACAACCTATGAAATTCCCGCTACATCTCAAAGATTAGTTGTTGCGAGGATCCTCAAGTAGAGGTTCCCGGCGGTAGCTCGTTTCACAAAGCAATAGCGACACGTTGAAAAATATTATTGAAAAACTCAGTAACACTAGTACAATCGTCTGATTATAAAAATTGGAAAATTACATCGAAAATTACACCTATTTGAACATTGTTACCAATGTATCTAGATCAGGTAGCCAAGATGTTGTTGAACATCATTTCAGACTTTTTTTTGACATGGGTGGTCAATGATGACTAGGTAATCAAAGTTCACACCGTGGGACTATTTGACTTGTGGTTATAATTTTCGGTATTGGGTTCAAAATATAAGATTTATTAAAAAACCTGTCTCTATTGAATTCAACCATTTTTACTCTAAATTAGACATTGTTTGCGAGCATATTATATTTAGGGGACTTCTTTTAACTAGTTGTTATTTTGCAATTCCGTTATTTGTTTCCATTAGAGGTTTCGCTATTTTAAACTATTGAGTATTACGTTTGATTTAGTTTCCTATTCGAACCGTAAGGATTGACTGTATAGACCTTTGCGACCTAAACTTTGATTCATCAATATATAGTAAAATGTCTTTTTAGTTTATTAACTTGTTTTGAAGCTTAGAGTTATCTTATTTTTGGAAATTTTCTGTTTTCACTTTTTAAAGGAAATTAATTTTTTTTGGAAGCGAAATATAATAGAACGATTTGGGGATACTTAAATTGTATTTAAAATATATTTTTTCTTAAATTGTCGACGGACCCGGAGGATCCTCGGTCGGCCTCCCATACTTTTCTGAAAAACCCTAGGTGGGACTAATTTATTTCACCTCCTTTAAACAAGAAATCCCCCATATAAATATAAGTATTTCGAGACCCTCTCTTTCTCATCAGCAAAACATAGGACTAAAGGGAGTCTCAAGAAAGAGCGGCTGGATTTTGATATTCAAGGCGGAAGGAGGCCAATTGTTTCGACCTTTATCACAGTAAATCTTTGGCAATTCTTTTCTTTTTCTACGATTTTTTTAGAATTCTTTTCCTACGTTTTGGATTGGCAATTGTTGTTGTTGTTGATCTTATTATTATATGCATGCCAATGGATCTAAACGTACGGCGTTCCATCATACATACTATAGGTTTAAGATCTTTTTGGTAAGTCTTGGCATTTATTAAGGTTTTCCTTTTGGCTCAAGTAATCCCACCGTGGAGACATCGTATGTAATTGACTTGCTTCTTGTTGACCCGTTTTTGCAGCCCTATTCAGGCTATTGCTGCTCTTCCCCACTTGGTACTTCAATGCTGAGTTCATTTTTCTGCGTAGTGTGCAAGCGGTCCTTTTCGAATGCCTCGCTGTACGAGCATACAAAATTCTGTGGCGAAAATCCATTTCCCCTTAATGTCCAGGAGGTCGACGCCCAGGAGGTCCTTTCCTATAAATAACACTTTTCTTAACCCTTCTAGGGTTTTAGGGTTCTGCACATTGGCTAGAGATGAATTTGTTTTTTCCCCCTAAAACCCATTTTCGCCGCCCTATTCACTCTATTGCGCTTCCCCACTTGGTAGTTCATTTTTCTGCTTAGTGTGCAAGCGGTCCTTTTTGAATGCCTCGCAACTTTTTGTGTGAGCAGGACCCCCAGGAGGTCGACGCCCAGGGGTCTCTCAGTGTCTTAGACGAGGCACTCAGGGTCATAGACGAGGCAGTCAGGGCCATAAACGAGGCATCCACATACGAGGAGGCACGCAGTGCCACAATCGAGGCGGTTAGGGCCGGAGACAAGGCGCTCAGGGCCACGATAGGTTTTGGCCTTCCATCATTTTTTTGGATTCTGTTACAGAAAATCTGAGTAGATTGACCTTGCGTCATTGAACTTTAGAGTTCTGTTACAGTTTTATGTTACATTGAGTCTGAATCTCTTATATTGAGTCTGAAAATATGAGTATGAAAGTATATCTAACTCGGAGATAGGATTCAATCCTTTGGAAGAAAGTCTCATCCTTGACAAACTACTAATTTTTAAGAATATTAATTAACGCTACGTATGAATCAACTCATCAATCAATGAAGAAAATACTTGAGTGAAAAGAATGAATCGAAGATGTTAGTAGCGGTTAAATCTCTATGGTTTAGACTTGCGTTTGGTCTTGTAAAATAATATTGCCTCCGTTGTGAAAAGCTTAGTACTTGTTAAAGCTACATAACCCCTTTTGAAACTCGAAACATGAAGTGGTGTGCAATGATTCTTAGAGCAATGAATTTTTCCACCCAAAAAAAAAAGAGAACAAATGAATTTCGGAGATTGAATGAGAAAGACTCGGTAAGTGGCAACTGGCAAGTTCAGTCTCAGGACTAATCAAGTCTATAACAATTATATATCACTACAACAGGCTCCTACAACAACAGAATTGAATGTGACTCAGGTTGCTTAAGATTATGGCCTATGGATTTTGTCTCTGCCTCTCATGGAGAAACTGGAACTGATTCAGCAGCCGAGACGTGAGAAGCATCGTCTTCTTTGGACATGGCGACGTGATTGATAGGCACAGCTGGCGTGCTTCCCCGACTGTCCCTTATTCCATCTCTGGCGGTAGACTTGTTCTCGTTTTGAGAGACGTTGAGCGACAGTCGTCTATTTGGTGTCCCGTTCCCGCTTGCTCCGTTTGTTTGCCCACCAGTTGCCTTTTCTGTACTCGCTGGTCGGGCAGGGCTATGTTTTGAACAAAATGCAGTTTCCTGTTCAGTGTTTTGTTGCTCATTGAACTTCTTCTGATCCTGCTAGACACATAAAGGTAAAGGAATGTAACCATATAAAAAATATTTCAACAAGCATTGTTCAATGAGACCTACCCTCATCCTGCGCACCTCCTCTTCTCTTTCCTGTCTGAGCATGCCATATTCATCAAGCATTGCCAGGACAGGAACACCATCATAAGAGAACTGGACGCCACGATTTTCTTCCCAAACCCTTGTTTTCGCCACCAAGGTGTCTACCAGAGCTGCATCAACGAAGAAACAGATCGTGAATCAAACTCTGACAAAATCACATGAACTTTCTGTAACAGGAATGTTGGGGTCGGATCCACACCCGATCTAGCTCCTATGGACCGCAGCGGAAAACTACTCGAACAATTGCACAATTACGAGAAACGGTCTCACGGCAAAACGAATCCAACGATCAACAAGCTAAGCAAGATCATCCGCAGAAAGTAAAGGAGACACGAGATTTACGTGGTTCGGTCAACTGACCTACTCCACGGGAAAACTCCAATCAGCAATCTCCTGAGAACCCTAACAATTCGCACAAGCCGCGAACTCGTATACACCGGGATACACGCGGTTACACCCAAGACAAGATCAACCTCTTGCTCGTACACCGCTACCCTCTCGATCTCTCGCCGATATTTTTCTCTCTTTTTCTCTTCCTCTCTCTCGCTCTCTTTTTTATGTTTTCTTGGTTGTTTTGTCTTTTGAGAAGAAGCAGAGACCATATAAATGATTTTTTCTTTTGTAGCGGCGCTATACGGCGCTAGGATCGGGTGCCAATTTAATCCATAGCGTCGCTACAAGTAGCCAGCACCGCTACCAAGTAGCCAGCACCGCTACAAGGTAGCTAGCGCCGCTACCAACAATTCTCCACCTCGTACATCATTTGATAAACCTCAAATATTGGACGAACACGAGCACCATCCACGAAAAATGAACACTCGTTCCAACTGCACCATTACACCATGGTTGCCTACATACCCAGTCCAGGGATCAAGCTCCTGTAGTTCGAACATCTAGGGAGAAGCTCCACCTCACCCAACATCGCCCCGAGGGGCTGTCCCGTTTGTATCATCAGCACAGGTTGATTTGCAACAAGTCCAAACAGTGTTGAAACTTGCCACCCGTGACCACTTTGGTTAACATATCCGCTGGGTTCTCATCTGTATGCACTTTCATAAGAGAAATATCATCCTCCTCTATGATATCCCGCACAAAATGATACCTGATATCAATATGCTTGGTACGAGCATGGTGAACCTGATTCTTTGCCAAATGAATTGCACTCTGGCTATCACACTACAGTCCACGCGATCCTGCTTAATCCCAAAGTCACCTATAAAACCCCACAACCACAATGCTTCCTTCACCCCTTCTGCCAAAGCCATGTACTCAGCCTCGGTAGTCGAAAGAGCCACTGTAGCCTGCAACATCGATCTCCAACTGACAGGTGCACCATATATACTGAATATATACCCCATAGTAGATCGTCGTCTATCTAGGTCACCTGCATAATCTGAGTCCACAAATCCATTAACCTGACATGTATCTCCACCAAAACACAACCCTGTGTTTGCAGTACCCTTCAAGTACCTAAGGATCCACTTCACAGCCTCCCAGTGTGTCTTTTCAGGATTAGCCATAAACCTACTCTGACGAAGGACAGCGGAAGCCTTTTAAAAGTTTAAACTTGATTTGCCGAACCAAGCGAGCTCCTCTTCATCTAACCAGCCAACTCGGGGTCGCAACACCGCAACGTCGCGTTGATTGCTTAGATGAGGGGAGAGATCGCTCGGAAGTTGTTGATCTCTACCCTCAACCAAGTTGCCTTTTTATAGCGGGTGAAGGACCATAAGAGGGTTGCTATTTCCGATGTGGTACGGGCGTAGAGATTATGCACGGGATTAAGCGATCCACATGTAACGGATGTTCGAACAGGGTTCGAAATGAACAAAGTTAAAGGATAGATCACCTAAACTAATCCTTCCGAATTGGTTTAAGCGTTTGCTTGAGTCCACAAGCAGCCAACAAGAGGGCCAATCTATAGAAACATTCGCAAATCCATGCAAACACCATGCAAATCCATGCACGATCAAAGCAAGTCCATGCTTATCAATTACACACGGTAATTGGTGAGAATAATCTCAGTTTTAATAATCCATCATAATCTATCTTCGATGACATTCAGATTGCATATTTAAAGAAACTAAGTGAGCTTGGATTGGTCATTAAGCCAATTTCGTCCAAGGGTCACAATACATGAACCTAGAATTAAATAAAACGAATCTACTTAATTGAAATATCTTATAGGTCTAAAATGAACTTGTTTTGATTAAAATGAACTAAACTTATGAGATTCTATTGGTAAAATGCAAAGTAGTACGCTTAGGTGTCTTCAAATGCATATCAATTCGAAAAAAAAAAACTTCCAAATTCGAATTGACCCTTGTTCTTTCTCCACTTGACATCAATCAGATTTGGTTGGAAGTTTGGATGCCTTGGTTGTCCTACGTCACCCTCCTCTTCTTGGAAAAGAAGCTCGTCCCGAGCTTATTATAGCGAATGACATTACCAAGAATATCACCAATATAGCAATGAAGGCATTTGAACATAAAAGTGAACAAGTACTTGGAACTTAACATTCGGATACGTGCCTTGACGAACACGTTCTTATGATGGCAAAATTGAATTTTCTTCGTACTTAGCTTATCCAGCAAACATAAATCATGCTTGGTCGGTCCCTTGTTGCACCATGTCCTCGGAGTACCATAAACTTCAACAACTTCGGGTATCTTCTTCAAATGACCAAAGACAGTAGCAATTTTACGAAATTCTTCAATTAGAATCTGCCTTGGACTTAAAACATCCGCAACAACCTTGGAAGTTCCACTCTTGCAAACAATCTGAATCGGGAACTCCCAAAGATATATGACATCCGTATCAAGAATCAATAACTTCTTTTTGTGCATAGGAAGCTTCTCAAAATTCTTGTCATCATGCATCGAATCTAACATCTTCAAATTAAGCATTCGACAACCTCCAAATACTCGCAACATATGCACGAATTCAGCCAGTCCAGACCATGTATTCACATGCTCAATCTCGTTACGCGCAATATCATGTACTCGGCATTCTTCAAATTCTTTCAATGGAACACAAATCAGATTAGGACTTCTTACCAATGTAGCAATCCGTAGGGTGTCATTGAATCTTGTCATGTCTTGCCTCAGCTTGCTAGGCAAGAGGTCGAGTTGCAGTGTGTCATGAGCATCCTCGTGTAACACGTCAGGAATTGGCTCATCTTCATCCGAATTGTCTTGAACTTCTTCAGATCTTTCTTCCTCTTCTGGTTTGTACAAAAATCCCTTGACATGTTCGTGCTTAATTGATTCAACATGGTCATGTGTTTTGTCTTCAACACATACGACCAGTTGGTTTCTCTTCTTCTTAGGGCAATCACGGGCAGTATGGCCAATCAGATTGCACCTATAGCATCGCATATTATGACTTGAAGCAGATTCAAACTCTTTCTTCTTCTGCTCCGAAATTTTAGGAGTATTCCTTGGCTTGGTGGATGTTTTTGGATCCGATTCTGGAATAACCATATTAACCTTTGACTTGTGAAGATTAGGCACAAACTTTGCTTCTTTTTCTGATCCGGGGTTAAATTCACACAACTTTGCTTGATCAGAATTCTTTACGATCTTCAAGTCCCTTTCAATCTTTCGTGCCATTCTACATGTATCATGGAGATTGAAGAACGAATCATACTCCATTTGTTGCTTGATTTCAGATTGTAATCCATCAATAAATTGATAGTTCAATCGATCTTTTTCATTGTCCAAGTCGGTCCATGCTATCAATTGCATGAAATTGGTCATGTACTCCTTCACAGATCGATCTCCTTGGATGCACTTCTTCAATTTCGTACTTAGGGTTTGCTTGAAACCCAAGGTAAGAAATTTCTTCTTCAGAATTCGTCTCATGGAAACCCAATCACGAACACATCTTGTTATTTTCTCCTTATGCCACCAAGAAGCCGTCCTTGTATCAAACTTGTAAGCCACAAAACTTATCTTTTGCTCTTCGGTCAGATTTTTGTTCTTGAAATAATCTTCAATTGTATCAAGCCAAATAAGAAAATCTTCGTCCATCTCTCCATAGAACTTGTCAACATGATGTTTGGGCACTCGATCTACTCTTCTAGATGAACAATCTTCACGTCTGAATTGATCTTGCTTCAAATCAACATGACCAGAGGCACGTTTTTGCATAAACTCTTCTTTGGTACGTCTAGAAACACGTATGCCTTCTTCATGAACGTCTTTGGCACGAACTTTACGTCCATGATCTCTTGAATTACGATCTACACATGCTCCTCTTCTTGAATTGATCATAGAACATGAAATCAATTCGGCCTTCACTTCAGATTTCACACGGACAGCAGATCGGAGTGTAACTTTGCCCAAACAATCAAGAATGGACTTCAAATTGTTTTCAAGGTTTGAAAACCTTCGTTCCATGTCGGGATCCTCCATGTCTCAGATCGGATATTTAGTGGAGTTTGGTAGATATTAGGGATTCGGATCAATGACCACGAAATCCTGTTGATCGGCTTGTGTATGGTTCTCTCAAACTCACTAAGGTGTATAAACACTCTCACAACTCAATATGAAAATTGAGTTGATCGTTGCGCAAGCTCTGATACCACCTGACGAAGGACAGCGGAAGCCTTTTAAAAGTTTAAACTTGATTTGCCGAACCAAGCGAGCTCCTCTTCATCTAACCAGCCAACTCGGGGTCGCAACACCGCAACGTCGCGTTGATTGCTTAGATGAGGGGAGAGATCGCTCGGAAGTTGTTGATCTCTACCCTCAACCAAGTTGCCTTTTTATAGCGGGTGAAGGACCATAAGAGGGTTGCTATTTCCGATGTGGTACGGGCGTAGAGATTATGCACGGGATTAAGCGATCCACATGTAACGGATGTTCGAACAGGGTTCGAAATGAACAAAGTTAAAGGATAGATCACCTAAACTAATCCTTTCGAATTGGTTTAAGCGTTTGCTTGAGTCCACAAGCAACCAACAAGAGGGCCAATCTATAGAAATGTTCGCAAATCCATGCAAACACCATGCAAATCCATGCACGATCAAAGCAAGTCCATGCTTATTAATTACACATGGTAATTGGCGAGAATAATCTCAGTTTTAATAATCCATCATAATCTATCTTCGATGACATTCAGATTGCATATTTAAAGAAACTAAGTGAGCTTGGATTGGTCATTAAGCCAATTTCGTCCAAGGGTCACAATACATGAACCTAGAATTAAATAAAACGAATCTACTTAATTGAAATATCTTATAGGTCTAAAATGAATTAAAATGAACTAAACTTATGAGATTCTATTGGTAAAATGCAAAGTAGTACGCTTAGGTGTCTTCAAATGCATATCAATTCGAAAAAAAAAAAAA
>SOPF01026130.1:0-49321 GCA_012979155.1 Hypericum perforatum
TCAACCGAACGCATTTCTGTGCAAAAAGATGAGTGGAATTTTGAATAAGATTTGGGTAAAGAAAGAAGTATACATGAAAAATCTAAAGCACCGCATCCAAAGACCGTACAAGACAAACAAGAACACTTCGTCATCTTCGGACAACAAGAGATGGGTAAGAGTGTTCTAAAGACAACATAGTCGTCGCCGACCAATAAAACTTCAAGCTATTCTGTTATTCCATTAGATTGTAAAATAGATCAAATCCCAAACCCGATATCTCTAGTGGATTTGCCAAGTATGAGGCTTATGTACAGGCTATTCTTCCTGGACCATATCGCTTCTTTTCCCCACCGTGGACATTGCGGCGTACTAATCGACCCGGATCGACCACGTCTATGCCGAGAGAGGTACATGGTAAAATGACACGGAATGTATAATCATACCACACTACTTCTCCAACCCTATGAGAACAGCTCCATCAACTGCTGAGACACATCTGCAGGGTAAAACCACCAATTGGAACAGGTTGTACGTCTAATATTGTGATGGCAGACCACGCATTAAGCTCGTCATCAGTGAAAGACTAGTCTAGTAATAGTCAGCAATACAGATGAATTAAGTATGCAAAACAGAAGTCAGAGCTACCTTGGATGATAACTGGCGTTGTTTCAAACTCCTGCCAGATATTATGGTAAGAAGCGAGATCCATATTTAGGAGCTTGGATGCCAGATATGCAGCACCAGCAGCAATATGATGTGGTTTAAACTGAAGCCAGAGCGAGCTTCGAAGCCTGCACGAAAACAGGATCTTTGGTTAAGCAATGCAAGTATAATCCGTTCTTGCAGTCACATGACAGATGCGTCAAAAGTCAGACCAACCAACCAGCTCAGTGACAGAAATATTGACAAGCTAAGGGTTCCGTGACATAGCATATGTCACTTCATAGCTTCCGGAACGGAGAGATATACCAGAAACAATATGATCAAACATTAGAAGCAAACTAAAATTAAAACCAGAGACAAGTCATCTCATCTTACCCACCTAAAAAGGCAGCAAGCCAGGAATAATTTGCAAGAATCTCTGCAGGAATGCTGATATAGTACCAGATCTATAGCATGAATGTTATGTTATAGAAACATATCGACTCCAGGCCCAATTCTTCAGCACAGGATTTAAACTCCGGGATCATACAAATTGTAATGACCGACAAACACCAATTACAACCAAACTACTAAACTTCCGAAAGCAAACATCTGCATCTTCTGTCCCCCCTCAATGTCTGGAAATGTTGCTAAAGGCATGTGATAATGCTCATGAACAAAGCAAGCCCATCAACAGATACCACCATACAGATCTCTAGCAGGAACATGTAAAATCTACAGGCAACTTGACATTGAAAAGTGTAACAGCAACCTTAAAAATGAAAATAGATGGTTAAATAGCACAAGTGAAAATAATTAGAAATACTAGTGGTCCTATAGCTAGTAGTTAATATATATGATTGAAAGTTAAAGGACAAATTAGAATTGTCAGCTGTCAGTGTTAAAGTAACCTTTTAACAGAACTGTCAGCTGTTAGTAGTTAAATATATATGCTTCGATGTCCCCATTTATTCTTATTTTTCATTCTTTAAAGGAACATAGTATAGCCCACAACCTTGTCTTTCATTTTCAACGGGCCCAACCAGGAGAAGATATCAGATTCATGATATCTTCCAACATAGAAACCAACCTGAACTCATTAGCAAATGGCAAGCTGAGGGAGATTTTACGCCACAGAAAAATACCCATTACATGAGAGCTGCACTTGGACTATGAAGATAAACCTGTTCCTTCCACATCTTTGACCATAATGAAATGCATGATAAGAACTATCCTAATTGTATTGCCTTTGATTTCACTCATGAACCCAGTTTAATGTATTATGAGGCTGAAGGTATTAGGCCATGCTAACTGATCTGATTCCTTTGAGGCAATAGCTGAGTAAAGGTTCATCCTTCCCAGCCTAAATCAAAGCTAGAAGCAGCTCTCAGTGTGCAGAAAAAACATAGTGGGCATAGCCAGCTTTCGCAAAAGGTGTGGATCTTATGAGATGGCTGACAGGTTGATAAAGAATGAGATGTCGCACTACATCGGCACAACCTCAGACACTGATGCAGGAGCATTCCTAGCTCATCCATCAAGACTACATTTCAGGTTTCACCAATAAAGTTCTCTAACTTGTTAGAGGATTCTACCCTTGAGCTTGTCTTCTCTGGGTGTTTGATGCTTTTTCAAGAGAAGGTGCCAGAAAGTCAAACTATCAGAGGGTAACAGGCACTTCTCACAAACAGATATCTAAGGTTTTGACGTCAATCTTTTCTAGCTAGTTGCTAGGCTGAGAGGAGTATAATGACACACAAAATGTGATCATTAACAGAACTGCAGTTCAACTTCAGAGAAAAAAAAAAAACTTTCCATGCACAGCACATCAATCCGCCAGCTAACATTATCATACAGGCCAGCACGCTAATCTTGCAAAGACCCTGCAATTGGATGCCATGCCAAATTATCAATAACCCAAATCAGAATCTCACATGATTTTCTCAAAAGGAAAACTAATAGCCGCAAGAACCAAGCTTTAAGCCAGAGAGATAGCAACTCTCAACTCCGCATGGCAACCTTCTCGGCCTAAGTTCCAGGAAACGTCAAGAACCTACTTATCCGGGGTTCTGAAACTGGATCCACGAATGACCAGGTATCATCGGGCAAATCACTTTCAGCAAATGCACGTGTTAACTTGAGCTAATCCAGATGTAAAATGTTGCTATTGCATGATAGTCAATAAAGAGAGGACCTTTCTTTAAAGAATTTCAACCAACTAGACGAGAAATGAGTTGCAGTCACTTACCCTTCACTGACCAGCTTCATGGCCAGATCAACTAGGAGAGTTTGTGAAAGGCCTATTTTTTTAAGAACAGATGTCAGAGGATCGTAGGGATGTTGCACACTTAGTTCGAAATTCAGAGTGGTCAATATCATTTGCTCAGCCTCGGTGACTCGCTCCCGATACTGGTCAAACCAATCCTGCCAAAGTTAAATATATATTGATCAGTAACTGCATATGATTCTCGCCACTTGGAGCACCCTGAAACATGCCAAAAGAAAGAGAACTAAAAGAGCCAACTTCCTGAATAGCTCTGAAGCCAGACTGCTTAAACAACCACACTTTTGTAATCAACAATTAAAACATTTGAATGACAAGGCCGCTTCTAGTTGGATAAGAGGAAAAAGAGATTTGATACTTACAACAGGGAGCATGTAAGACAAGAATGACATATCCTGTTTGTGGAATATCTCACAGTAAACCCTTATGACATTGTTCAAGGGTCGAGGTGTCTCCTCAGATTTGGCAGCAAGAAACAAAGCAGCTGTAGCAATTAACTGCATCAAAGAAATAATAAAGCCTCGGTGAGGACATAAAGAATGATAGCAACTCGTCTCTTGACAAAATGGCAGGGTAAATAAGACAATATCAGGTAAATTAATTCTGATTTTCAGCAATCCAAACATACAGTAATGTTCTGGCTGATGGAGTATTATTTGCAGACCCAGACACTTCTCTGATGAAATGACATAAGCCAAACAAATAACAAGTACCACCAACAAGTGCCAATAAAGGAATATATATCTCTGGTATTGAATAACTCACAAATCTGTCGTGGCAAGCATGAGACCGCCGTATGAAGAACCGATGGCATAAGACCATGGCAGTTCCTATAGTAGTCTGGGGCCTGCAATCCATCAAAAAAAAAACTCAATGGTCTGCAGGCATAATTAAAACAAAAATAATGAATAATAGGTTCAAGATAAGGAGCTCACAAATCAAGACGCATCCCGAGATCTTGAATGAAGGCACAATACGAGTACCGCAAATGAGTCTCGCGTAGAACGTCAATCCCATCCTTTCTTGAGGGAGAGTGTCTCTCAATCTCATCCCTTGACATGAATACTGGTTCATCGTCTTCCCACACTGATCGGTCACGCTTACAACTGATCGGCGCAGAACTATCGACCTTGGACCTTGCAAGAGGAGGGGCAACAAAGTTGTACGTAGACAGAGCAACGATCTCACGAACATCAGACTGCTGCGGGTAGCACATCCCACCATCACCCCAAGCATCAGCTCCGAATTTCCTCCTCTTGAACGACGGCCCACTGCTGGGGGCATAACTAGTCCCCGGGTTGAAACAACTTTGATCTGTGAGCTTCGCCAAGTAGTCATGCTGACCGATGTAGCCACTCCAATCACTATAGTAACCACAATTCCTATTCGCAATCAGACTCAGGTCCCCACTCGTGTCCCTACTCTTATGGTTAAACCCATTCCGAACATACAAAGGACGGTGATCGTGGTAATACGTAGTGGCACCGCCATGGGCATAATCGTTACGCAAGTACGACATTGCCCCTGCCAAGATTAACAAAAAGTTTCCTCGTTAATCACACTATTCGCATGCAATAATTCACCAGAAAACCCTAAAATTCACCGTTTCAATAGGCAAAACTGAAAAATTGAACAAAAAATTGAGCTATCGAATCTAAAATCTTTGGATCTAACAAAACAACAATAGAAACATTAGAAGAAAAAAACAAAATCCTCGAAATTGAGGAAGATCGCCGAGCTTATTCAACGTTTTCACGAGCTAGCTAATAAGATTGATAGAAATTGGAATCCTAAAATTCGGAAATCAGATCAGACAAAAAAATTCAATAGTAAATTAAAAGGCTAAGGCGGTTACCTCGCTGAAGAAAAAAAAAGCTCCGAAACCGGAACGGCGGTTACAGGGAGGTTTTGAGCTCCGTTTCTCTCTCTTATATCGAAGGGGTTATAGAAAGAGAAAAAGAAAGAGGGAAGAAAAAGATGGATAAAGAAAGAACGAGGGTTGGGTTTAAAAGAGGGGAAGGAAGGACTAAGGAGGAGAGAGAAAAAGTGTAAAGAGGAAGAGAGGTCAATTTCGGGAAAAGGAAAATAAATATGGATGGGAAATTCTATTTCTTTAAGCTTTTCTTTTTTGTTTTAACTTTTCTTTCAGCATTTAACCTGGCATCTACAACTAAAAGTTAGGTGTTCGAATTTCTTTTCATGTCTTGTCAATCAAATTCAAAATTGAGCATTTTTTTTGGGTAGAAAAATAGAGCATATTTCAGTTTTAAGAAAAGTATTCTTTAGTAGGGATTCTTTATATTCGGTAAGTTGAATTTAACATTTGTGAATCCAATTAATTAATTCTTCAAGACCAAATTAATTCAAGGTTTCTATTTTTTTACGGTTTCGGTTCTCTGACTCTAACCAAGGAAAACGGTGTTAGGTTCAAGTTGGGTTCCTTGTGAACTTGGGGAAATTATATTCTTGAAATCTGTCAAAGAAAAGGGACGGGATAATAAATGACTTTGACTAAGCCGCGGGTATTTTAATAAATATATGACTATCTTTGAAAAATCGTGGATATTTTGGTAACGTTTGGTCCTGCTGACGTTCCGTGACCTGGTTTCATAAGTTACATACTTTTATGATTTATCTACTTTCCACTAAAACAAACGTTTAGCTATTAAATCGACTTTGTTTGAGAGGTAAGAGATTTTGATTTTTCTAAAATAATTGAATCACATAATACGACTAAGGGTGCGTTTGGTATTAAGGCTTGGACAGGACTGGACAAAGTTTTTTGTCCAAGTCTATGTTGGCACAAGAAATGGACCGGACAAAATTGAATCATTGTCCAAGCTCACTCCTAATTTCTTGTCCCACTTATTTTCATGTGATAAAAATTTTTGTCCAAGGAGAGAAATCTCTTATGGCATGTTTTTACCGTGTTACCTTATATTATTTCTTTTCTCTTATTTGTTACCATATTTACTCAATCATTAATAATCATTTTCTCTACTATAAATTTTTAGATCTTATATACAATTTTTTTAATTGGGATTTATTTAAATTTTCTATATTTCATATTTCGGATATAAATCCATATAAAATATGAAAGTGGTTAATTTATATATTTGATCAACATATACAAATTTACAATGATATTATTTTAGTGAGTCACTCAAATAAATAAATTCAACATACCCATTTGTTATATAGTGTACATGCATGAATAATTTTTAATAATATTTTATCTCTACAAAAATATATTTGTTTAATTATGTGATATAATATTAAAAATATTTATAATGTAATTAACATGATCTAAATTCATAAGGATTAATTTTGAATATTTAGTTTTAATTCTGATTTTTTATTCAAAGATTTTATTTCTATGATATAATATTATTGTTAATGTAATGATTGATTTTACTCAGTTTAATGAATATTATCTGATGTAAAATATTTTTGTCTTTAACAAAATTTTAGATTAAATTATTATACATATACAATTGAGAAATAGACAAAATATTCAATCATGTAATGAAATAACCAAACATAGGAGAGTACAGCTAGAACAAGTAGTTCTGTCCAGTACTGTTCTGTGCAGTACTGTTTTGTCCTGTCCAGAAGTCGTACCAAACGCACCCTAATAGTTGTTGTCTGTGAATATGTTAATTTTTATGGCAAAAAAGGTAAATATTTTGATGATATTAGTTATAACTTATAACAGGTGTTATATAGCATTAAAAAATAGACTTGAAAGACGAAAACGTGGATTAATTTCGCTATTGTAAAATGTCTCGTGTGAAACTGAAAAAAGAGAGGAATATGCTTCGGAATATCTACAGGAACAATTACTTATAATTATCGAACATAATAATCATTAACATTTTTTCATTCCTAATCCTAACCACCTCATGGCCCGCTACAAGGAAACGTATTTATTTCAACTTGTAGCTGAAATCCAAGAATGTAGAGCATAATGGGCTGTAAAAGGCCCTTTATCTTAAATTACTCGAAGGTCCATGGGCTTTTGGGCCCAACCAAGTTCGCACAATTGGATTTCAGATCCCTGATTCTTTAAACTACTTAAAGGTCCATGGGTTTCAAACGTGTCAGAACTTTATATTTCGCAAGTCCACCGGCAGTTTCCCGGAGTCGGAGAGAGTACAATGATGTAGCGCCTAATATCGTGTATTAATAAGAAATACTTTTATTGATGGTAAGTAGCTATTGTCAAATAGTGCTATATTTTAATATGGTGAACTCCTTTTTCATGGAAATTTTTTTGTGAAACTCTAATATTTATATCAAAATATTATTGAATCAAAAAAAATTATTGCTTTGATTAATATCTTCCACGCCAAAGATTTAAGATCCTTAAGGCTGATTACAAGGCATTTATGGCAATCCAAAAAGCGTGTAGATGCCTTTTCCGCTAGGATCTGATATCAAAATGCAATCCAAAGCAACCTATCCATAGTGTTCCTTAAAAAAGCAAAATTTATATAATTCATGGAGATACGACTCATTCTTTTGTCATTCTTGCAAGGACACGTGTCACTTGGAATATTACTTATTCCAAAGAGTTTTTTTTTCTCAAAGGTTCTTTCTCCTCACAATAACGAAAAATAGATTCTCACAAACATTTTTCTGTGTGTAATCAACAAAATGCATACAAGTACGCATTATTATTTTGCAAGTAAATGCACAGATTCATGTTTCATGCAATAAAAAAGCACAACTTTATTTATTGCAAAAGTTATTACCAGTCAAAATTTGGTATAATGAGCATTGTCGGAAAAAAAAAATCTCAGCTCGACTTTGGCTCCACACAAAAACATATATATTCTTGTGTTAATAACTTCTTCTCGCTAGAAACATAATGTGTATTAAACGGGTATCCTATCTTACAACTAAAGAACAAGAAATAAAATATTTGACATCGATTTTAATATATTTTAGGGGTATTTAGGTAATTAATAAAAAATAGATTAAACTTCTCTTTCAATTGAACGAAATAACTAATTAACATCATTATCCAAAGCCCACCTCCTCCAAAAAAAAACCGACGGTGAATGCACTTTTTAGTGCGATTTAGGCACACATGAACATAATAAATGCTATGGTTTGTACGTACTTTGCATTATATTTTTATTTTGGTTTTGCTACTCCCTGATTAGCAATAATCTTTTCCCAATTTTGTAATTTTAGGCTGTTAATTGGAGTGTACGATTAGGATTTTTAGTATATTTGTTGTTAACTTTGAAAATTAAACTAATTTGTAGATTAGTGTGTGACTTTGACTTTCATTGATTCTAATTTTTAGGATTTGCTATGAATTTAATTAGCCATCCCCAAACTGAGCTGATAGCCGGCACCAGCACTTTGACAAAAGCAAATTTCACTTGTGTTTGGAACGGCCTACTTTTGTAACAAAATGCATAAAATTGTGCATTTTAGTGCATGGAAGGCATGAATTCGTGCGTTAACTTGCAAACTAATATCGTTATTTTTTGTATTTTTTTCCTAACTCTATATAATAATTTTTTTTCCCGAAAACCTTATTTTTGATAATATCAGATTGATTAACCCCTCATGAAAAAACTCAATTCCAAACAATTTTGAAAAGGATAAATTATCATATAGTCTCTAATATATAGTGAAATTACATCTTGGGTCTTTACTTTTTAAAAAATATTTAATCGTTCTCACTTTTTTTTTAAAATTATTGAACTGGGCTCCCTATTGCGAGAATCAAAGATTTCCTCCCGCAAAAAGTTATCTGGAAAGATAAACATGCATCTAGTAAAAAAAATTCTCCGAGTTAAAAAACATGATTTTCCTTATATAAAACCATAAAGATGATCAAATCTCTTCCCAAATAACTAAAAATAAGTTGACTCTAAAATTCTTTCCCTAATCTTTATCTTCAATTGTGTCGTTGTTTGAATATGCTTACTGAAGCCACTAAAAATGCAAGGAGTGATGGATTTAAGGTTAAGTCACTTTTGGATTTTAGGTGTACAATTTTGAATTTTAGTTTAGCCGATTTTAGATATAAGGTTAATGTTTATAAAATGAATGGTTGAAACTTAGTTGAGTTTATAAAGTTAAGGGTCGAAACTTGGTTTAGGGATGAGTTTAAAGTTAGATTTCAGGGTTGAAGCCTTGTTTAGGGTTGAGTATGAAGCTACATTTTAGGCTTTAGAGTAGATTTGAGATTGCCAATGCCATCTTTAAACTTATTATATGAGTACAATGATGATGCAAGGTATAGGAATATAGATTGCAGATGTGGTGTTTGTGCTCTGATTAAAATTTTTGAAGTGACAACAAGAGTCGATTGTATAATGTTTACGCAAAAAGAAGTTGTAAGCGGATTGGATAGTGTATTCTACATGATCATGATCCTCTTTATTATCATTTATAATTGTTCTTGGTGGTTTGAACATGGCTGATGACAAAGTTGTTAAAAAATTAAAGCTTTTAAAGATTTTGGTAAAAGTACAAGTAACAAGATGTTCAAATATTTTGAGTACAACTAGTTTATTGGAAAACATTGTGTTTACATTATTGGTTTATAACATCTTTCTACTTTTTTGTTAACAAGACAATAAAGCTATTGTAATATCTTGATTGTAATATTATGAATTTGTTTGTAATGATTTGACTACTTAAAGTGTTGTTATATATAATAAAAATACATAAATTTGAGCCAAATTTATGCAACCAAATACTCAGAGACATTGCATAATGTCTTTAAACTAGATTTTAAGTATTACTTCTTTACATGATATCTTTAATTTAACTTCAAATTCTACTTTTGTTCTGATTAGTTTCAACTAAAAAGTGTACAAAATAATATTAAAATAAGCCAGAATAAGCTTTAAGTTCCCCTACCACGAAGTCTACTAACTTTCTTACTATGAGAATCATCAACTTCCCTATCTCTTCGAGTTCTAGTCTTTGGTAGTCCCATATTTCTAATACTCGATTCTCTATAATAGAAAATATTTGATTCTCTAAGATAAAAAGTAGACGAAAATTGAGATTGAGAGGCAATATCATTAGGCCAAGGAACCTTCATACAACTCTATAAATAAATAAAATATCTAGTCAGAGATGTTGCTTGAGAAATTTGTGGTCTAAGTAAAAAAACCTAAAAATGTGTATACGGCCTCCAATATAATGGTCTTCTTCTTTTTTCTCTAGTGCACTATAAAAAGTAAAGGATAAATTACCCTCAGGTCCCTATCTTTTGGTTAAATTTGCAGTAGGGTCCTTGAATTATTTGAATTAGATATAAAATCCTTATTTTATGAATTAATATTGGTCTCAAGTCCCTAAAATAACTTAGGCTGATGTCAGCGATTTTTTTTATCACTGAAATGGCTAAAATACCCTTAGATAAAAATAAATAAATAAAACACATTCTTAAACTCTCTCTCATTGTTTCCCCTCTTTTCCTAATCAAACCGCCGACCACCACCACTAATTCTTCTTCTCTCCTTCTCACTCTCCTCATTGCCGCCTCTTCCCTCATCGGAGCCCTATCGACTATCTCCAATGGTCCCCTCACCGACGTCGAGGCATCCTACAACTGGCACTAGTAGCTCCTCTATTATCGTGACAAGTACGGCGACAGAATCCCCAACACCGATACTCTCAGCATCAAAATCCCCAATGCTCTGAGTAAATGCAGTTCCTCGATCTAGTCCAGTGTCATCACCCGAGCCCCACACATCCTCACTCGCTCCAGTTCATCCTCCCAGAACGGCGTCTGGTTAATGGATAGATCCACTACAATGATGATTTAAAAAGACCAGCTATGGACTCCCTCGGAACCCAATTCCCATAATTGAATTGAATTGTATAGTTAGAATTCAGATTGTGATACATGAATATTCTGAACGGTGAACTTACAATGTTCATCTTGAATAATCTGAACTTAGCAAGTGAAATTATGATTTCCACAATTTTATGAAAATGAATTTTTTGAAGCCATCGAGAGCATCCTTGAAGATAATGAATCTCATGGTTACTCCAGTAATAGCATCGAGAGCATCTTCATATATTTCCCAAACACACCCACCAAGTGTTCGACAAAATTTATCAACCAAGGATAACAGAAAAAACAGAGGCTTTGGAAATTAGATGTATGCCCCACTAGCCTTTAACACATTCGTCACCAGAGATCCCCCTTTGCAACCGCACATAAGCTCTGGGGTCTGCGACTTCAAAAAACCCTAATTTTATAATCTAGGATTGGCTCCCTTCTCGGAGGACCTGTCGCTCCATCGGTGTCGACAGTAGACTGGGCTCTTGGTTTCAAGTCTCCCGGACTACTCAAAAATGGTATAGAGCAAGGCGGTGGTTACACTCATGGAGTTGTCGAATAAGTCCTCGCGGAGCTGGAAGTTTGTCTTGAGGAATGACGTATAGAGAGCCTGAGCAACAATGGCTTCACCGGGAAGTTCCTTCGGGTGGTGCTCCGGTCTCTAATTTTTTATTTTTTAATTAAGAGGGTACAAATGTCATTTCTTATGTCTAAAAAATAAAAAAATGGATGTCAGCCAAGGACCTCGTACCAATAATTCATTATAAAGTAAAGATCTTATATCTAATTCAAATAATCCAAGGACCCTACTACAAATTCGACCAAAAAACAGGGACCTGAGGGTAATTAAACTATATGACCACTTTCACTAGAAAATAAAAAAAATATTTAAAGCAACTTATCATGTGTCTTTTTTTTCCTTTCTTTTTAGTGGATACACCTTGACGTGATCTCTTATTATGATCAATAAATCTGCAAATTATATATTTTGTGGTATTGTATAACCATGAAAGGGGCTCTCATTCTCTTGTCTTGATCTTTTTTTTATTGACCAGTTTGCCTTGTCAATTCGGAGGGAGATATCTAGAGAAACTACCATTTGGTTCTAAATCAACTTCTAGAAAAGGATGAATACCTAGTTTGTAAGTCTTCTTCCACTTTTCTACCTTCATATAATCTTCAATATCATCATTTTATGATGTTACAGAAGTAACTATATGTCAAAGATATCTAGTGAAATCATATATTACAAAAAGCAATTTTATTCTCTTATTTTGATTTTTTTTAGGTAGGTCAACTTGCCTTATTAATTTAGGAAGGAGATATCTAGTGAAATCACCATATGATTCTAAATTTATTCCTAGAAAAGGATGAATACTTAGTTCATAAGTCTTCTTCCATTTTTTTACCTTGAAATAGTCATCCACATACTCTTCATTATCACCGTTTTATGATATTATAAATTCAACCATATGTAGACAAAGTACACCTCTCAGTTCCCAAATATTGTAAGAAAACGAATGCCCCTTTCTAATTTAATTACATACTTCTTACAATTATAGTGAACCTCATACTCCGTGTTTTTGTTGGAATAATTCTGTAATTTCTATAATCATGGCTCAATTATCTCAGTTACTTCATCACATCTAGACCACTCTACCGCAGCATTCATAAGTCAGGTTTTACCTTGTATATTGCATGCTCATTATTTTTTTAATCTCATTTTGTATAAGAGGTCAACTATTGACAAGTCTTTAACATTTTTTCCTTAGTTGTTGAAGAGTTCAACAAGATTAATAGCAACATTTATATATTTTGCATATTCATCAAATGCATATCTAGACTTATTTGGAGGAATTATTTTTAACCATTATATTATTGATTATCCTTAGTACAATTTGAGTCAACTCAACTGAGCCCTGGTTCGGTCGAAGTCTAGTCTTATTGTAGCATAAACTACCTTAAAAACAGAAGTCAAGATCTTCTTTTCTTCTAAAAGCAATAAAAAAGTTCATTACAATATATTTTTTATATCTCTAATGCCTTGAATTGAGAAAGATTGCATCTATTTTATCTTCCAAACCTTGTCACATGTCTAAAGGTTAGTAAATATAATTATATAGTTCATTTGATATTTATTTAGACAAGAAACTTTACCTTCTGACCATTACTCATAATGATTAAAGATTTGTTATCGTCTGCTCATAGATGTATACAATAGTAGAACAATCAACCACTCTCATTTTATTTATTTTTTCTTATCTATAATAGCTTAAGCAACAAAAATAATATGCCCATTTGAATCAAGAAAAATTATAATTAATAAATTCTTTTTAAATTACAAACATTCACTCCCATAAGAAATCTACATTATTGTTCAAATTAATATTTCAACGTAAATAAACATGCAAATACCCTTTTGAAAATTTTAGGCATATTCAAAACTTCATCTTCTAATTTTATAACAGAATTAGGATTAAGTGTATATAATATTATACAATAAACATACAACTTAGCATATGAATTCTCATGTGATCCTAACTTTTCTAGTTTTACAAATTCTTTGACTTTCCAAAATTTCTAATTACTAGGACTCAGCTCACTTTCCAAGAACTCAAAATAGTTTTGATAATTTTGTTATCCAAGTCGTGATTAGCTTCAAGAAATTATTTAATCTATCTATAAATTTATTTGGGAGTTATCTAATAAATAAATGAAACTACTATATAAGTATGCTCATATATCAATATCTTGTTCAAAAACTTTTTTGTGCCAAGAAAAAATGAGGCATAAATTCTCCAAGTACATAATCCATTCACTATATAGCAAGCTATCATAATTCTTTGCTTATTATTCTTGATGAATTCATATCATATGTTAGTCTTTATAATATAATTTTATAGTACATTTTTAAAATATTCATAATCTTGAAAGGATTGTCTCACCATAAAGGTAATATCTTTCCATCACAATAATCTCTCAAAGGATCTATTTTAATTATATATTTTTTACTTTTGTCTATATTACATCAATCTCTTTGAGTTGTCTGAATTAGTGTTTTCCACATCCAAATACCCATAATTGACATTAGAAAAATTAGAGTAATTTACCATATTCCTCTAATTCTCTCCATTATCATCATTCTGTTAATTATTTTCATTCTCTTGATAAGTCAGTCTCCTTATTTCTATTGATTCTCCTCGGTCTCCTCATTTCCTTTATTCTTCTCATGATTCATATTTTTCATTTCATCATTAGAAGATGGTAAATATTTCTCATCTCAGAATGTGCATCACCATCATACCCCTCCTCATAATATCTAGCAAAAGTCCAATCTCCACTATATACATTACCACCATACTTTGAATGTCTAGTATAAGTCCAATAACCTTCTCCATGCACCTATCCACCATCATACTCATCCTTATAATGTCCAACATAAGTCCAATAATCATCTTCCTGCTCACCATGCTCAACATTAAGGATGTCATCATACTTCTCCTCAAACTAGTCTTCTTCATCTGAACTAAGCTTAACAACAATTCCAAATACATGTACTTATCGTATAATTTCAAATTAGTATTAGTAACTGGTCTGTTAAATAAGACCATACCATTTGGTGTCACAACAGACATAAGGATCACATGCTTGCACGATTCAATAAATATGGTAATAACTTCATTATCCTTATAGTGGTCAAACATCCAAATCATATCCTCATCACATGCACCTAACCTACCATATTCTAGTCTATATTTAGAGAAGGAGGACTCGAGTTCAAATAAATGATAAGCGCCATGGATGAACGACAAATAGCAATACTTGTCAGATCTAACCTTGTCATGTATCCACAATTTGTCTTCACGAACAAACTCCAAAGAGTAGAATCGATAATCCATCTTGCATGACTCTCTGCATTTGAACGCTAAATTAGGACAACCTAGCAAAATTATGACATTGAATGCAAAATTAGGGCAACAAAGAATGAAATCAGAGGACAAAATCACTAACATCTCAAGGGAACTCACAAATTGACGATCCTAAATATGACAACAAATCATATAATTTTGAATTTTTGGAGGGGAAGAGGGAAGGAGAAAGCAAAATTTGAGAGGGAAATTATCGGGAAGAGAGAATTGTGCTTTTTATCCCCAGGGAACTTATTTTTCATTGAAAGAATTTTTGTCTTTTCGTGTGGCTTTTCATTGGAAGAAATTTTGATTTTGACACTAGGGATCCCAAATTAATATTTTTTAGAAAAACCAAAAATGACTAATTTATTTTTTTAAAGGACGTGAAAGATAATTTCATTATAAACCAAGAATTATGGAAATTTTGCACTTTTCAAAATATACAACCAAATTGATGGATAATCGCAACTACAAATCTCACGCGTCGTAAACCGAAGTGACCTACCCACCACTCAAGTCGACTTGTTTTTGAAAATGTCCGAAACACAACCAACTTGTGAGATTTTTGTAGATTATCAACTAATGGGTACGTGCCCGAACATTCATACAAAGCACACATTGTAAAATAAATATATTCTTTCATTGTCACGCAAAATTATGTATTATAATTTTTTTAAATAGTGGTTAATGAATAAATGTTATAGAATACTATACCTTCCTGTTTTTAATAGCTAGCGGGTACGCGCCTTAACTCGGCCAATGGGACGGTTCATTATCAGATGACGGATGAAATTAACAACCGATAATGTGTCCGAATTTTAAATGTTCGGTTGCCGGGGCAAAATATCACGTCTAGTACAAATAATGCACAACAAAATAGCAAGTAGCATTAACGAATTAACGAAATTTGTTTTTGCAATGGAGAGTTCAATTAATTCCCAAGCAAGAAATGACTATACATAAGGGCATAGTTAAAAAAGGTTGTTGGTGGGAGAAAAACAATATTGAAAAACATAAAATTATATAGTTATTCCTAATTTTGGTGCAGGCAACAAACAAATACATGCAACTATAAATACGTTAAAAAGAACTTATAAAAAAATACGTAAAAAAGACACAAAAAATATCTTTATCGTTGTTCAAATAATTATACTTTTAATGTTTAAATTAAAGATATAACAATTGAGAACTAGTTGAAGCTACAATTGATCATATTATCATATTGATTATGATTCTAACCTTATATGAAATTGGTTTAATGTTTTAAGTTAAGAGAAGATTGATGGAAATAAAATAATGGATGGGATCGTTCGGTGTGATCCAACTAACCAACGAACGGGAGGGACCAAAGGCCCACGTTTAACGATAGAAGTCACGTGAGTTGCATCTGCCTCTGCATGTAATTAGGAGGCGCAGGCAGCAGCAGACGGTCCCATCCATATAAAAAGACGCTGCCATGTGACCCCACCTGCGTCTCCCTCTTTGCCGCTGACCTCGCTTCCCAACAAATTCGTGACAACTCACAGCACTTCAACGCCAATCCCCCACCATCTTATTACTTTCTTCCCTCATTTATCTTTCCTCAAATACCAATCCATCCCCTTCTTCAGTTGATATTTATATTTATATAGTCTATTTTCATATTGTCACGATTTTTTTTAATGAAATTCTAATAATATTATAGCGGGTTAATGTTGCTATGCTTGTACGACCCTCTTTTTAGATTATGTTAAAATAGTATAGTCTGATTTGGTGCAAATTTCGATATGATTGATTACATTGAGAAACATGTTATTAGCATCATCAAATCACAAATCATGGCTAGCGCAATCAAATCATTCAATCTTTTTCTTTTATTTTTTAAGCATGTAGAGTATTGAAATTTATGCATTGATTTATCATTTTTACCGGAAACCAATCCCATATGTAATTTGCCGTATGATTTGTGCATAACTAAGAAACTTGGCAAGATGGCTAATCAGTTAGGATACATGGTTAAAACTTTGATAAGTTAAACATGGACTTGAGTTCCACCGTCCAAATAGTTTTACCATAAGGTACCAAAAAGGAATTAAATTTCTGATTAAATTCAAAATAAAATTTTGGTCAAAGTCCTCCACTACAAGCATTAGTCAAATCAAATATTATGTAAGTGAAATAATTCAATTCTATACAAAATCTCCACAGATAGTTATAAAAAACGAAAAAATGACACTTCAATAACTCCATATTAGTAAGTACAACAGTACATACTATACGATTATTATTCATCCTCAAATTTCATCTATAAAATCACTAAACAGAATCCAGTTAATACAACATTTAATTTTAGGCAAACCCAATCTATCCAAATTAAAAAGCATCATCAAATCATAAATCTTTTTTTTTTCCACCACCTATAAGAAGTTAATAAGTCCCTCTCACCTCCTCTCCCAATTATTTCTATTCCACCAAAAAGGGAAAACGATATGGGGAAGAGAAGAGATCACCAAAGGGCAAGATCGTCCAAAACGCTACCGTCCTCGCCGTCTCACTCTTTCTCGTCGTCTTCTTCCTCGGACTTCGAGTTCACCATCTCTTTGTCCCCTCGAACCAACTCCCTCACCGGCGCCGGCTCCGGCAGCTTCTTCCCGGCCGATGAGCTCTTCTACAAGGGGCAGCTCCTCCCGCTCCATCTCACCCCGCGTATCTCCATGGTCCGCACCCTCCTCCTCGCCTCCTCGTCCACGTCATCCTCCTCAACCGCAACCGCCTCCCGCGACTCCACCGCCTCGTCCTCCTCCTCGGATCAGTACTCCTGTCCTTCCTCCGGCCGCCCTAGCTCCGCCGACCATGACGCTGCCGACCTCCTCAGCCGCCCCGCCGTTTCGAAGAAGCACCTACCGGCGACGAAGTACTTCTCGCTTCCGAGATTCACCTCCGTGTTCAAGAAGAGCAAGGATATCGGAGTGGCCGACGTCGGATCGTCGCCGGTGAAGAGAGCGAGCTCGTCGGCGAGGGAGGTTATTAGGAAATACTTAAAAAAAGTGAAGCCGTTATACGAGAAGCTGAGCTTTCAACAAACAAGGCGTAAGGCGGAAGGACACGTGTCGGTCAGCCAGAAGACCGGCACCAAGGCGGCGTCCCCCCGAGTCTCCCTCTCGTTCTCGGGGAACCTGAGGTATCCGATGGCGAGGAGGAAGGTCGCCGGTGGACACGTGTCGAGCTGTCCTTCCTCGATGCGATCGTCCCCAAGCCACTCAGGTTTGCTCTCCGCGAGCTACGCGACGACGTCGTCGGGTGGGGGGATCGTTAGGGCTAACAGCGGGGGATCGGCGGTAACGGGAAGCGGTTACTTCGGGGGCGAAACGGCGTCGTCGATGGAGGAGCTTCAGAGCGCGATCCAAGGCGCCATCGCACATTGCAAGAACTCGTTGTTGCAGAAACAGACCAGCGACCCTAACATAAGTCCGTTGGTTAATTAGCGAGTAGTTTTTTGCTTTACACCGCTTATTTTCGGTTATTAGATCGACTAATACAAATTCAAGCAGGCAAGATTATGATATTTGAAATGTGGTGAATTTATCTCAACAAATGTTTGCACTGTTGTATTCTTAATTACTTTAACTTAATGACTGTTAAAGTTAGAATAACTCTTTTAATAACTTGTCTAAATATTTGTTGGTAATTAGCGAAAAGTTTAATTGTTATTGGTTTGCTTGATCGTGATCATTAACAATTAATTATGTGCTTTTCGATTTTGATTCTATGTGTTACACTCAGAGTTATTGAAGTTAGTGCTTGTTAATTACATGAAAAATAATTAGTACTTGTTAATGAGATTGGATCTACCGTATCACTAGGATCCAGTTTTTAGTTGTGGCGTTGGAACATGGCTGTTGTGTGGTCTTTAAGGTGTTAGGTTACGGAAGTGATAGATATTTCTAAATTCCGATCGTTCTAGTTTTGTACTTTTCTGTTTGTTGGTTTCTGCCGTAGAAATATTCAAATTTATTTTTCATTTGCTTCCGTATCTAGTTATATTAATACTCTTGTTGACCCCTAAAAATCTTAGTACATTTGTTTTATTTCAGAGCGAAAGTCTTGGGTCCTTTTGAATATCAAAAATTGAAATTGAAATTGAAATTGGTCCCTATATTAAAGAACTTTTGTTTGAAGGTTTGTTTGATATTTTCTTATTAAATGAATTGATTATATAGAGTACCAAAAGTGCTAACACCACCGCATATGCTAGTAACAAGACTACTAATGGCATAAGGGATGCAATTGCCAATTTTCAAACTTACGGAAGAGAGATATAAACATAATATAGGTTATAATTTTTGGGGTGAGACTTCTTGTTCATAGTAGAGTACTGTTAGATACTATTTAGGCATAATTCTTGTAAAGCATTTACGTTGGCTATTACTTGGATCAAATCTGATCGATATAGTTTGCATTGTATTTGAGAACGAAGGTTTTGGGCCCTCAAGATTCAGAAGCATGTGGTAGAAGTAAATGAAGGTTCAGACTTCTCTCGAATCTACTTGCCATGGAGCTAGAGCGAGAGAGAGAGAGACGCTTCCTTCTTTATTATTTATTTGCATGTCAATGCAGATTCGCAGCAGACCAGTCGTAGCTGCCATGAAGTTTCTCTCTTGTCGCTGTTTGAACTGAAAGAATGGGTCCTTCAAATTAAATAAATAATACTTTTTCTCACTGTGATATTTAATTACTCTGTCGCTGATTTAAACAAGCTACCTCCATGCATGAGCATAAATGGCAGTAAATTCAGCTTACTGGTGGCTGTTGTGTGTACATTGTAAGAAACGATATCTGGTTTTATACGTATTTGTACGATATTGTAATTACAACAAAAAATTCGCTAGCATTAATTAGCACCGACCTTTTTCCTGAAGTTTCCCCGTCTCCGTTTATTTCACGAGTCTCGAGGTCGGGAAAATTTTCATACGAATAAACAAATCCAATAATTATTCGAACAATAAGAACCTTCGTGCGCAAAACTATTGATTCCATAAGTAAGTGGAAGTAATACAAAGACAAGTCCTCGATACTGCAAGAGAATCTTGCCATGATGACTTCAAAGCAGTACTTATAACTAGTAAAAAAAACTATGACTAGTATAATTTTGGAACTTAATTAGCGAGTATGAACAGTTGATGACGCCATTTTTTTTTGAGAAGGGTGGCTCAAAGGCCTATATTATAGAAAACAGATTACAATACATAAGGTAGAAAGACATAAGCAAAGAAAAGAGACACATAAACAGTACTCCAAACCACTCCAAGAGGAGGAAGCGGCATGGGTGAAAAGTGTAGGGTGGACGAAAGACTACGAAGGCCAAAAGTCCAAGGCGGAAGTTGCCGAGACAAGCTACGGCTAATAACCACAAAGTCGCATCAAAGACACAACTGCGTGGGCATTTGAACACATACAAGACGCGCGCAAATGAATGCCAAGATTGAAAGAATTCAATCAGGGCAAGGCTATCCAACTGCTCCAAAAGAAACGGTTTAGAGTATTGAACTAATCTCAAAACAAACCTAGGTCGATCCAAGCAAAAACAGATAACAAAACAAAGCCAATCGAGATCACGAAACAGGTGTGAGCTGAGGGCACAAGCAACAAAATGACAGCACAAAGGACATAGAAAACAAAGCAGTAAACAAAGATAAAAGCACGAAATAGAGGAAAATAAACAACGAACAAGTCGGCAAGGAGATCGGTCAGAAGCGACCAATCCCCTGCCGTGAACTGCCAGGGCCCTCAAACCAGCCAAAACAGATGAATCAACTCAGGAATAACGACGGTCGAGCAGCAAGCGGTAGGTGAGACCCTACACCAAAAGTGAGTCAACACAGAGGGGGAAGGCAGGCGGCTCCGGTGAGACCCTCCGACTTCGGGTAACCGACACCAGCTACTGTAAGCCTAGAAACTTGTAGGTCGTCGGCCTAGCAGAAAGGAACTTGGATATGCGCCGATCGATAGAGAGAAGGTCGAATCTGAGTTTCGGAGCTGTTGTCGGAGTGGTGGGCAGAGTTGTTGTCGAAGCGGAGGTCAGAGCTGTTGTTGGAGCGAAGGTAGGAGCGGAGGTCAGAGCGGAGGTATGAGCGGATGTTAGAGCGGAGGTATGAGCGGAGGTCGGAGCAGAAGTCGGACTAGAAGAGATTGCCGGACGGAGCGGGAGATTGCCGGACGAAGCCGGAGATAGCCGGACGAAGCCGGAGATTGCTAGACAAGCCGAAGATTGCCTCTCTAAAAGGGGAGAGGTGGAAAGAGAAAAGATGAAAACAAACAGAAAGGAGGTGAAAGGAGGAGCACGGCAGAGATGACGCCATTTGAATTGGGCCTTTGGAGGAAAGGAGAAAAATTGGGCCCACTTAGAAGGGGTATTATCTATCTTTTGAACTGGTGGACGGACGAGTACTCTCTGCTACGACGGGGTAACACCCGTCTAATCATCCGCCTCTACGGGCCCGTCGGGTTTGCCCGTTTATAGAATGGAGTGGGACCAACATTTTGAAATTTTATTGTTAAACCCATAGTTTTCAAAATCAGACCGGAGATCGACTCGGTGGATTGGCCGATCCCCGGTCAGATCGGTCAGACCAAATTTTTTTAAAAAAAGAACTTTATATTTTTAAATATATATAAGTATATAGATAAAAAATTTATGTAATAAATTAATAGTAACATATAATCATACTATATTTTATAAAATATCCCAAATAAAGTATCCATACAAATGTTTAATCTCGAATCAAAAATAAAGAAAATAAACCAGATAATATTTTCCAGTCAAACCGCCCAATTTTCTGGTCGGACCATCCGGTTTGACCAAAAAATCCTAAAAACCCCCAGTTAGTAAGGTACCCAGTCAGATTATCAATTTCTGACTGGTGGAGTGTCTGATTCGCGGTCGGATTCGCAGTCCGACCTTTCCTCCAAAAATTGGGCCCACTTAGAAGGGGTATTATCTAACTTTTGAACTGGTGGACGGACGAGTACTCTCTGCTACGGCGGGGTAACACCCGTCTAATCATCCGCCTCTACGGGCCCATCGGGTTTGCCCGTTTATAGAATGGAGTGGGACCAACATTTTGAAATTTTATCGTTAAACCCATAGTTTTCAAAATCAGACCGGAGATCGACCTGGTGGATTGGCCGATCTCTAGTCAGACCGGTCAGACCAAATTTTTTAAAAAAAAACTTTATATTTTTAAATATATATAAGTCTATAGATAAAAAATTTATGTAATAAATTAATAATAACATATAATCATACTATATTTTATAAAATATCCCAAATAAAGTATCCATATAAATGTTTAATCTCGAATCGAAAATAAAAAAAATAAACCAGATAATATTTTCCGGTAGAAGTGCCCAATTTTCTGGTCGGACCATCCAGTTCGACCAAAAAATCCCAAAAAACCCCCAGTTAGTAAGGTACCCAGTCGGATTATTAATTTCTGACCGGTGGAGTGTCTGATTCGCAGTCCGACCGGTCGGACCGCCAATTTAAAAACAATGGTTAAACCATTCACCAGGAATTGTGCAATCCCCTAAAGTTACGTGGTGGATTCCCATTCGCAAAGAGCCTACCTACTTCTGACACGCACATTGAGGGTGGGGGACCTCGGTTCAAGGTTGAAGTTTTTTGTCACGACCCAAATCCGGGTTGCTGACATGGCGCTAGATCACGCTCTCCAAATCGAAGAGCTGTGGTCCAACCAGCCTCATACAAATAAGAGCCAAAACGCGAAAGCATCAAAATAAGCTTATATAATTGCGGAAGCCTCTTACGTGCATACATAACTCATAACGCGGAAACGTACATGAATGCGGAAGCGTAAATCATAAATATATACTTGAGCATTACAAATATTTATACATAATTCTAAAGGTCCTACCAATATGTATAATGGAGCGACTCGACCTAGATCACAAAAAGAGAAAGTACCATCTAGAGACTTTAAGAACCTCGGATGAAGACTACGGGATTACAGATAAATAACAAACTTACTTCTCCAGATGCCAACGATCCTTAAACTTTGTTACCTCAGGAGGGAGGGGGTAAGTACTTGGAAGTACTTAGTAGAGGATATTAAAACTAACCTATAATTAATTAACCAACCACATGCATTGACTCAAAATCATGCATAGACAATTGGTACAAAATTCACATATAGCACATCACAAGTAATTCAAACCATAGTCAAAGACGAACAAATGAGCACGAACATGCTTCAATACCAGATCATTCATATAGACACGTTCCAACCCGAACTTGGAGTCGCGAACGCCAAATAATAGATAGACTTCGGATAGGTCTAGATCGTGTCACTCCTTCCTACAACACTGAAATACCATATCTTATAGCGCTTTTCATATTCAAACTCCGCCGGCCATATCATAATCTTATCAAATCCAATGTATCCCCAAAAACATGTGCACATGTGCCAATATCCTCGGTTGGTCACGGGTAGACCTCATCGTCCGCCATCTTACAAATTGACTCACACATATCATACGCATTCATAAGTTCCAAAACAAAATCTCATAATCCCATCAACCCATATTTTCCAAAACCATGCATAACCAAAAATTACCAAATCGCACAAAGCAAAGACTCACATACGCCATTCATCATATAACCACATAATCATCATATCAAAGAGTAAATACAACTTCATAACAAACAATGCTAGTCAACACAAAGGTTAGGGATAATATCCCCCTACCTTAGTCCAAATTGTCCAAATGCTTCAAAAGTGATCCACTATTCACTTTACCATCCTCGGTACTCGAACTCCAAAATATTATCAACTATACAATAGAAATAACCTTCTAATCAACATCAACTTCTCAAAAATAAATAGTGTGGAAAATATCAACACTAAGTCCTAAATATCAAATCCTCACACAAGGTCTCCAAAGTAGGCATAAGGTCCTCAAATCCAACACCAAAGTCTAACTTATCAACAAACCTTCTCAATCATCAACCAAACCTCAACATCCTCACATGCTCTTCATCAAGGTTAACTAAAAGTTTTCCAAACTATACATAAAAGTCTTCAAATCTCAACCTCAAAGCATAGTTCATCATCTAAGCTCATCATATCTTCCATACAAACTCTCAAAACCTCAAAAAGCTAGTGTTCCGAAAGACGGGACACAGGTCAGAAATGTAAGAAGCAATAACATACACTCATTTGTGCCAATGACGAAGAAATTGCATCCAATGGACTTACCATGTTGTGTATGAAGAGATGTTCAATGATTAGGGTAAGATAAAAAACAAGGAATTTGAACTTGAATTGGGGGGCCGGCCGAGCACTGAAGAACAACTGAGCAGGTGGTTGCTTCAATTATACAATGGCAGAATGGGCAAGCCCTGTTGTATGCGTTGTAGTGCGCTGTTGGATATAATAATGCCATCAATATGCTGTGTTTTTGGTCTGATTTTCATGAACCCAAGTTTTGAATTCGAATCAAATAAAATACACATCATACAATAATCACAAAAGTTGCTCAAACCCTTCATGCTTACATCATCTTCAAGGTAAAGACTAGATCTATACTTAACTTAACTAAACCACCAACAAGAAATCACGTACCAATCCATAAATCCAAGGTATCTTCCTTCTCTTTCTTCTCCTCCTCTCCCCCACGTTTTCTTTTCTCTCTCTCTCTCTCTCTTTAGTTTCAAATGGATGAGCACAATGAAACCCACTCACATAACCTTTTAGATATTTTAAGTAAAACTTTCCATAAATAGAAAGTCTATCCTCAAGCTTATTCCACTTTGGTCCTCAACCTTTCAAGTCATCCTCTAATACTCCAAGACTTCTACTTAAGTTCTAATAAGCCCTTAAATCATGTTACAATCCATAAAAACCAAATAACTCATCAACTGGTGAAATTTCCCGACAATAACGAAAATCGAACCTATACACGAGCACCCACAACTCTCACGTGATCATATCTCATAAATCATCAAATGTCAAAACTAATCCAACCAAATCATAGTTCTAGATGCTACAAACCTCCTCAAATTAGAATCACTCAAATCAGAGGTCGTATGAAGAAGTTATGAATTTTTGAAAAAGTTTACGCAGCCCAGCACGCGCTCAAAAGCCCAGCGTGTGCTGGTCCCAAATTTTTCTGTAATTTGTAACTCCCCAGCGGGCGCTGGCCCAAACAGCGTGCGCTGGGTTTCACTACTTCCGAATTTCACCAAACGCTCAATATCAAAGTCGTAGATCTAGATCTTATGGATCCTCCTATTTTAGATTCCCTCGATTCAGAGTACGTATGCGAAAATTATGATTTTTCTACCGAAAGTCGATGAACTAAGCCTACCATTCCTAAAACCAACCGAAATCACACAAAGCTCAAAAACACAAGGCTCAATTCACAAAACGCAAAACACAAAAGTCGTAGATTACCGTATTACGAACTTTCTGATTTGGAAACATCCAAATCGAAGTTCACACGAAAAAATTAAGGAAAATTATGCTAAAGTCCCTGTAGTTTGAGGATTCAACCTTTTCAGTCCCTACTGTTTCAAAATTACTCTTTTCGTCCTTACTGTACAAAATAACACAGACATTTAGTCCCTAGCTCGTCAACTATTGATGTCAGCAGTCAACATAAATTTTTTTTAAACCCATTATACCCTTCTTTTAAACCTAACCTAACCTAACTCGACCCGACCAAAATCAAACCCAACAAAATTAAACCCAACCAAAATCAAACCTAGGGATTCCTTTCCTCCTGCAAACTAAAACCCATTCGATATTCCTACGGAAGCTTAGAAAGCGATAGACCCCTACACCACCAAGAAAAGAACCCCGCCTGTCGAGAGCTAAAATTTCAAGCTATTGACAAAAAAAGTGAACTCGAAGTGAAATTGCTGGGCGGAAGTTGTTACAACTTCTTAATGAGCTACATGGTTTTGGAGTTGTATTCATCCTCTTCGTTGTTCGTTCTTTTGGGGGATTTAAGTTAATAATTGTTGACTTTTAAAGTAAAAAGAGCTAATAAACTTTGTTCTTGAAGTTTCAGATGATCTGTATAACTTCTTTTATGAGTATAGAATCAGAATCTATACAAGAGCTTTGTGGGTCACTAAGTTCCCAACAATTGTTAAGTTGCAAACGCTGTTGCATCATTCTGAAAGATTATGTGGTCATTACGAAGTTAAAAAAACCCAGGTGGTCCCGTCGGTCAACGACGCCGGTCAACCAAAATCAAACCCAGGCTTGCTTCGACTGCTCGAGAAGCTCCTTTGGCCGGTTATAATCATAGAAGGTAAAATCACTCCCAAACTACTCGAATCGCTGGTCGAATTCCAGCAACTGCACTCCCACGCTCGGATCAAGTTTCTGCACCCAACCGCCAAAGACAAATTAAAAAAACCAAAAATTGAAATCAAAACTGAAATGATTGCGAGGGGTAGGACCAGACGAGACCTTGATGTAAGGGTAGGACCAGACCAGTCCTCTAACACTAAGCTTACATCTTCCGGTTCTCGCTGCTCTACCTCTCCCGAGGTTCCGTGATTACATTCCTCGAGGAACTCTCTAAGGGCAGCTAGGGCGTGGGAGCTCAGCATCGGGGTGTCATCTTCGGAGTCGTTGACATGTTGGACCACCTGGGTTTGATTTTGTTGGGTTTGATTTTGGTTAGTTCGGTTGGGCTAGGTTGAGTCAGGTTAGGTTAGGTTTAAAAGAAGGGTATAATGGGCTTAAAAAATTTGTTTTGACTGCTGACATCAACAGTTGATGAGCTAAGGACTAAACGTCTGTGTTATTTTGTACAGTAGGGACGAAAAGAATAGTTTTGAAACAGTAGGGACTAAAACGGTTGAATTCCCAAACTACAGGGACTTTAGCCTAATTTTCCCAAAAAATTATGCCAAACCCTCCAAAGGTCGACGAATTAAACCAAGGGTTCTAAAACTGACCGAAACAAAATAAATCAAAGGTCGGATCGAACGGTCATGACAAAGACAAAGTTAGCGAAGGTCTTAACAGTCTCTCCTCCTTATAAAATTCGGTCCCCGAATTTGCTTGACAAAAGACCGAACTACTTAACGTACAAACAACTAACTTACTCACCAATCAAATGAACTATCTTATTGGAACTCAAACAAATGAGGGTCACAACAAACTCGACCAACAGAAATTCTCTACTTCGGAGTTTCTAATCCTCACATTCTAAAATCCCAAATGATTCCACACATCTTAATTTTAGCTTACCATTTTTTCCAAATCTCATAACACCTTCCATTGAAGATACTTAAGAATCATACTTGAACCAACTTCAAATTCAATGTCCCTTCTTCTTTTATCCGATTATGAAATCTATCTACTCTGAGTTACCAAAGCCATTTTTTGAATCAACTGTCTTCTCAACTATGATCATCTAAGAATTCTACATTCACACACTGTTTCTCAATAACTTTCTCCCAATATACCAATGATCTGAACTTCTGACCATACCATAACTCATACGATACCATCTGACTACTCTGATAACCGCTATTACACAAAAAATCCATCAAAGACAAATAAGGTTCCCAACTTTTGACAAAGTCAATCATACATAATCATATCATACTCTCGAAAGATTATATTACTCTGGTTGTCCCTCCGTTTGAGAATAAAATACTATGACCAAAATCCAAATAAATACCCATGGCATCTTCAAAGTCCTTCCAAAACCAAGATATAAGACATGTCCCTCGAACAGAGACGATAGAGGTGGGAATCCCATATAGAAAAACTATATAGTCAATGAATAACTGAGCAGATTTAGTAGCATTATGTAGACTCTTAATCGATAGAAATATGCAGACTTTGACATCCCATACAAGATAATCCAAACTAAATCAAATCAGAAATCAGAAAGCCTACCAATAGATCCATCGAAAACCATTCTTATTTCCATTCTAGAATATCCAACGGTTGTAATAAAATCCCCGATATCCTTATTCATATCATTACATCAATAACTATCCCTCATATCATGATACATTTTCATAGATCCTAGATGCATGTCGTAGACAAACTCTTGCAATACATACTATCCCAGATGATATGAAGAAAGACCATATTGTCTCTTCTTACATCTTCCACTTCAAACACGATCATCCGAATACCATAGTATAAGATACCATTTAAACTGAGATAGAATTTAGGCAATTCATCTTCTTTAACTTTTCCAACCATATTCATCAACTCAAAATCATTTATCTGACGTTCTACAATTTATCATGATCAGTTTGCATATGTAACTCTCCTAGCAGTTTAGACTCATTTCCATCAAATATTATTGTCAACTCTAACCTTCGGTTGACTATCTCGTATATATACTTGAAATCAAAGGCACGAAGACCACTGACATATCAAACTTCTGACTCAAAGCATCAGCCAGAATGTCAACTCCAAGTAGAATGTATAACAAGGACAACATAATGCAGAAATCTGACATAATCCATCTGAACATAACTTAACCTCATTAAGCAACCATAATCAGAATAACCATTACTGTATCCTTTCCCAATCCTTCAAAATTCCATCCATCTCTTCTGTCTCATATTCAGATCTCGTTGCTCATACTTCTTCACTTGTCTAGAGGCATACACAATCGAATTCCTATCTTGCATCACTATTCATCCCAGACCAAATCTAGAAGCATCTCTTTATACCGATTATTTTCCAGTTGCAAACGATGAAGCCAAAATGGTTGCATTAGTCATTAAGTACTTATCTCTTGAATACTTCTCTCACAATTTTTTATCCACTCGTACTTCATATTCTTCTGAGTCAATCAAGTCAATAGAATGGCCCAAGTAGAAAATCATTTTATGATTTGTCTGTAATATCTAACTGAACCGAGAAAACTTCATACCTCTATAACATTGGTAGAAGTTGACCAATTAACCATAGATTCTATCTTCTTTGGATCAACCAACTGTCATCCTTAGAAATAACTCATCCTACGAATGCCACACCTCGTGACCAAAAATTCACACTTAGAAGTTTGACATATAACTGATTATCCGATAATATCTTCAGACCAATCAAAGATATCTTTCATGTTCTTCCTCAGTCCATGAGTAAACTAATATATCATCATGAAGACTATCACAAACTGATCCAAAATATTTTCATCAAGCATTCTTTTTCCTTCAATCACATCAAGTCAAAACACAAGCCAAACAATCAAAGAGACACTCAATTTCTGCCCATCCTTCGATCACCCAAAATCCTTATCCAAAGAAGTTCCAGAGAGAAAAAACCAAAACTCAATGAAACTGTGTTGCATAAATTATGTAGTACCCAACTCATATCAACTCTCCAACCGATCGTTGATTGAAAGAGAAAAACCCACAAAAGGAAAATATGAGAGGCAACTCATGCGAATTCTTCAAAGTGTATCTCTCCCAACTGAGTTCCAAGTATTTGTAACAAAGTTATCCGTAATTCAAACCATGTGCATATCAAATCAAGTTCTAAAAATTGTCTTGATCACCCACTTCATCAAGCCATAAAGAAATCCGAAGTATTTATAAGACCAAATAGCTTAACCAAAATTTTATATTATCCAAACCAAGTTCTGAAAACTATCATAACCACACATCTTCCTTTCCAATTCTCAACTACTGATACCTTGACCTCACATCAATCTTGAAAACCACTTGGCATCTTACAACTGATCAACGCATCATCAATACACGAAATAGGATACTAATGGCAAATTGTTACCTCATTGAGTTACCGATAATCAACATATGATTTCAAACTCTCAACCTTCTTCCAAATAATATCATTAGAGCACCCCATGGTACAACACTATACCAAATATTTTTCTTATCCAACAAATTCTGCAATTCAATCTTCAACTTTCTTAACTCAGTAGGTGCCATACCATATGGTCATATCGAAATCAGATCTGTTTCTTATACATCTCAGTCTCTTTAACAATTTAGAAGCTTTCGAACATAAGGTAAGCCTTGGTGGAATCATCATCCCATCGCCCCAATATATAAATTCTGACTCGCCCTCAGGCTTAACCTTCATAATCTTATTTAAAACAATCCACCGTAACATGATGGCATGATAACCAGTTTATACCCATTTTAACATCGAATCATCCAAAAGTAACCAAATAACTCAATTCCTTTATATAATTCAATATCTCAGAGTCTCACAATTTACCTCAAATCCCCAAGAATCAACTTACCAATCTTTTCTCTTTGATCTTGCTCAACTTTGAACTCAACCAGCAAATCTGACTTTCAAGACAATGCTTAGAACATTTCCAACTCCTTCTTCCTCCCCTAGCCATCTCAGAGTTACTAGGCATAGCCGTCATATCCTCTCATACTATCATATCGGACTTGGACATACTAAAGAACCGACACACAGAAGAGGACAAAGACATGACAAATCCTATGCTCTATTATACATAATACATAATTCAGACTCAACTTAAGTTCGTCAAATTTAGAGCTCTTAAAACCTATAGCTCTGATAACTCAAAGCTCAGAACCTAGAGCTCTGTTAACCTAGAGCTCTGATACCAACTCTGTCACGACCCAAATCTGGGTTGCTGACATGGCACTAGATCACGTTCTCCAAACCGAAGAGCCGTGGTCCAACCAGCCTCATAAAAATAAGAGCCAAAACACGGAAGCATCAAAATAAGCTTATATAATTGCGGAAGCCTCTTACGTGCATACATAACTCATAACGTGGAAACGTACATGAATGCGAAAGCATAAATCATAAATATATACTTAAGCATTACAAATATTTATACATAATTCTAAAGGTCCTACCAATATGTACAATGGAGCGACTCGACCTAGATCACAAAAAGAGAAAGTACCATCTGAAGACTTTAAGAACCCGGGATGAAGACTATGGGATTACAGACAAATAACAAACTTACTTCTCCAGATGCCAACGATCCTTAAACTTTGTTACCTGAGGAGGGAGGGGGTAGGTACTTGAAAGTACTTAGTTGAGGATACTAAAACTAACCTATAATTAACTAACCACCAACATGTATTGACTCAAAATCATGAATAGACAATTGGTACAAAATTCACATATAGCACATCACAAGTAATTCAAACTATAGTCAAAGGCGAACAAATGAGCACGGACATGCTTCAATACCAGATCATACATATAGACACGTTCCGACCTGAACTTGGAGTCGCGAATGCCAAATAATAGATGGACTTCGGATAGGTCTAGATCATGTCACTCCTTCTCACAACACTGGGATACCATATCTTATAGTACTTTTCATATTTAAACTCTGCCAGCCATATCATAATCGTATCAAATTTAATGTATCCCAAAAACATATGCACATGTGCCAACATTCCTGGTTGGTCACGAGTAAACCTCATCATCCGTCATCTTACAAATTGACTCACACATATCATACGCATTCATAAGTTCCAAAACAAAATATCATAATCCCATAAACTCATATTTTCCAAAACCATGCATAACCAAAAATCACCAAATCGCACAAAGCAAAGACTCACATACGCCATTCATCATATAACCACATAATCATCATATCAAAATGTAAATACAACTTCATAACAAACAATGCTAGTCAACACAAAGGTTAGGGATAATATCCCCCTACCTTAGTCCAAATTGTCCAAATGCTTCAAAAGTGATCTACTCTTCACTTTACCATCTTCGGTGCTCGAACTCCAAAAGATGATCAACTATACAATAGAAATAACCTTCCAATAAACATCAACACCAAAGTCTAACTTATCAACAAACCTTCTCAATCATCAACCAAACCTCAACATCCTCACATGCTCTTCATCAAGGTTAACTAAAAGTTTTCCAAACTATATATAAAAGTCTTCAAATCTCAACCTCAAAGCATAGTTATCATCTAAGCTCATCATATCTTCCATACAAACTCTCAAAACCTCAAACTCCAAATCATATATAATCACAAAAGTTGCTCAAACCCTTCATGCTTACATCATCTTCAAGGTAAAGACTAGATCTATACTTAACTTAACTAAACCACCAACAAGAAATCACTTACCAATCCATAAATCCAAGGTATCTTCCTTCTCTTTCTTCTCCTCCTCTCCTCCACGTTTCCCCCCCCCCCTCTCTCTCTCTCTTTGGTTTCAAATGGATGAGCACAATGAAACCCACTCAAATAACCTCCTAGATATTTTAAGTAAAACTTTCCATAAATGGAAAGTCTATCCTCAAGCTTATTCCACTTTGGTCCTCAACCTTTCAAGTCATCCTCAAACACCCCAAGACTTCTAATTAAGTTCTAATAAGCTCTTAAATCATGTTACAATCCATAAAAACCAAATAACTCATCAATCGGCAAAATTTCCCGACATCGACAAAAATCGAACCTATACACGAGCACCCACAACTCTTACGTGATCACATCTCATAAATCCTCAAATGTCAAAACTAATCAAACCAAATCATAGTTCTAGATGCTACGAACCTCCTCGAATTGGAATCACTCAAATCAGAGGTCGTATGAAGAAGTTATGAATTTTTGAAAAAGTCTGCGCAGCCCAGCGCGCGCTCAAAAGCCCAGCGTGCGCTGGTCCCAAATTTTTCTGAAATCTGTAACCCCCCAGTGCGCGCTGGCCCAAACAGCATGCGCTGGGTTTCACTACTTCCGAATTTCACCAAACGCTCAACATCAAAGTCGTAGATCTAGATCTTACGGATCCTCCCGTTTTGGATTCGCTCGATTCAGAGTATGTATGCGAAAGTTATGATTTTTCTACCGAAAGTCGACGAACTAAGCCTACCATTCCTAAAACCAACCAAAGTCACACAAAGCTCAAAAACGCAAGGCTCAATTCACAAAACTCAAAACACGAAAGTCGTAGACTAACGTGTTACGGACTTTCTGACTTGGAAACATCTAAATCGAAGTTCACATGAAAAAAATTATGCCAAACCCTCCAAAGGTTGATGAATTAAATCAAGGGTTTTAAAACTGACCAAAACAAAATAAATCAAAGGTCGGACCGAACGGTCACGACATAGACAAAGCTAGCAAGGGTCGTAACATTTTCGCTACTTTGCTAAACCGATTTATTGATTAGCATCTAGTATCTCTACATATGTTATGTTCAAATCGCACAAACTTGAAACGTAGACCAAATCTTTAAGGAAAAAGTACAATTAAGTATTTTATAGTTTAGTAGCATTAAAAAAAGACTATATAGACATTTCAAGTCTCGGACAGCCTGGGTAAATGCTCGAACAGATGTTCATCCATGTGGATGCTATGTTTGCCAAAATGAAGTCTAATGTGGATACTCTATTTTGTTTAAGTCCCGACGACATAACATGTGCAAATATCTAATTTAATCCCAAATTTAATTAAAGAACCACAATTTTTTATTTGAGAGTTTGATTGGTTTGATTCAATTTATTTTACTAATGTGAGACAAAAATCTACAATTTTTTATTTTATGATTTCTCCAAAAGTGAGATATAAGATTACCAAAAATACGTTCGAAGTTAATATGTTCTTAACTCGACTTACTATTAACTTCGAATATTTTTTTTACAATCTTATACCTGTATTTGGAGAAGTCATAAACTAAAAATTTGTAGATATAGGGTAAATTACCCCCAAGTCCCTGTCTTTTGGTCAAATTTGCGGTAGGGTCCCTGGATAATTTAAATTAGATATAAAATCCCTATGTTTTAATGAAATATTGTTATTAGGTTCCTGGCTGATATCATCAGTTTTTTTATTTTTAAATCATGAAATTGATCAAAATACCCTTAAGCCAAAAATAAAAAAAAGACCCTTCTTCAACCTCAAGCCAAATCCAAAAATACAATCGCCTTTCCAAATCCAGAAATACAATTGCTTTTAATTCAAATTCGATCACTTTTAATTGCTTTCAAGTTCGAGATCGGTGAATCAAATGGCTTGTCAATCTACTGCAATTGGAAGACCCATCGTCAAACCCATTATAAACTACACTTATAACGTGCCGCCCACCTCAATCCGACTTTGATGAGTCAGTGGAATCCTGCCTGAGCTGCGTCTCCATCGTAGGAGATGGCATCGAGGAGTTGTTCTAGAAAGAGGAGCCAGAGCTTCTCGCCAAGCTCGACAGCCTCCAGAGTCGGTAGAATCCTGCCTGAGCTACGTCTCCGCCTTATGAAGTTAACCAAATCTCAAATCGCCAACAAGCATAAGCCTCCTTTGACCCAAACCAAATAGCTTCGAGAAGGAAGTTAATGGAAAACCACTATCAAAACTTTGAATCCTCTGAGTTTAGGATAATAGGGTATTCTTGGGGTTTTGGATAGGAGGCAGTTGTGCGCCTTTAGTTTTTTCTGATAGTAGCTTTGGCTTGTCTCAGATTTCAAGTGGGTTTTGTTTGGGTTTTAGGTAGGTTGAAATGGTTTCTAGAGAGGGGGGCGAGGTGGACAGGAAGAGTGGAGGGTTTGATGAGGGAGAGAGAGGGGGCGAGGTGGTGATGTTCGATGCTGAATTCGAAGCGACCTCTTATCAGAACCCCTTTTTATCACTATTCCTTTGGTGGTGAGGTGGTAGTGTCCGATGCCTAGTCCGAGTCCGATGAATATTTTTTGTTTTTGTTAATTTTCTGGATTTAGTGTTCTTGTTGTTCAAAGGTTGAAGAAGGTGCATTTTTATTTTTTTATTCAAGGGTATTTTAGTTATTTTAGTGATAAAAAATTGTCGACATCATCCTCAATCATTTTAGGGACCCGAGACCAAAATTAATTAAAAAAATTAGGACCTTAAATCTAATTCTGATAAGCCACGAACTCTACCACAAATTTGACTAAAAGATAGGGACCTGAGAGTAATTTACCCATAGATATATTGTAAGAATCATGAAGACCTATTTGACATGTTTGTAAAAGTATAGGAACCAAAGGATGAATTATCATGGATTTAGGATTTCTGTTAGATATATAAATAGACCTCACCTAATTTGTTTAACCTAATCACAATTCCTTTCTATTTGTGGAGGTGTGGAGCACCACGTAACCCTAGGAGGAGAGAACAAACCCACCCAATAATCTCAGCACGAAGAGGGTAAGTCATTCACGATGTCCTCGCTCGTGAGATTCAAATTGACGATCGTTTGTTCGTCCTTAAATAAATTCAGAATTGTACAAATTGAATGAAGTCAATCAAACTCTCGAATAAAAAATTATCGTTCTCTAACCAAATTTCGGACTAAATTAGATATTTTTCTTATGTCGCGTCATCATGATTTAAACAAAATGAAATGTCCATGTCAGACACCATTTTGACAAAAGTGACATTCACGTGGACAGACATGTGGCCGGACATCTACTCGAATTATCTGGGACATGAAATATGTGAAAAAGTAAATTATAAAAACTAAATTTATAAAAAAAACATACAATGACCGAACAACTCACTTTCATATCAAGAGCATGAGAACAAAAGTAAGTCTCCCAACAACTCACGTTCATATCAAATTTATTTTTATATCGTACATAAATGTTAAGATAATAATTAGCTAGTATCAAACTTATAAATAATTTTACTACGTTTGAAATTAGTAAGTTAATCTTAACAGTACAAGTACAAACAAACTTATAACAATACCAGATATTTCCTCCTCAACAACAGCAATAATGATAGAGTTCCTTTTATCATGGTTCTTAAAAATGACTCGGAGGTCCACACAGATTTGGGTCCAACATTTAGGTCAACCGTTCTGACCAGTCCAACCACTTATTGCATCGGATTTTTTTCTTCTGTTAATTTATATTTTTTGAAATATATATAAGTATATAAGTGAATAATTTGTGTAATAAACAAATAATAATGCATAAACATACCGATTTTTATAAAATATACTAAATAAAGTATCCGTACAAATAAATAATCTCGAATCGAAAATAAAATTATTAAAATAAATATTTTTTCTGGTCGAACCATCCGATCAGATTAGATTTTCTGGTTGAATCGTCTTTGTATGTAAACTCGAGACGTTATAGGTCACTATTTGTGGTCCGACCGGTCAAACCACCGGTCGGACCACATTTTTTTAAAACCTTGCCTTTTAAATCACACCACTCCAAGAAAACAATTGGCGACAAGTGAGATACTATTATATAATAATAATTGTTGGAACTAGCGAGAGGAGCAGCAAAACAAGTTATATCTTCTAAGAATTCCAAATAATAATAGAAAGGAAAAGATGATTCTTATTATTAATGAGCCACTAGTGATATAAATATGTTTCTTTCGATTTGACATTTTTTATATATCAGGACAATAGGCTGGCCAGGGGCGAAATTAAAGTTTTTGGATAAAACTCGTTCAACTGGTCAACGTATCCAAATATGAGGACATTCAAATTAATAATTATTGGTTTCTCTATAAGTGGCGAGACCAGGAATTGAAATTACCAACCAAATTATGAACACATGCACTTGAACAATTATCAGAAGTATATAGCGAGGTACAACAAATATAAGGCCGGCGATTTTTGAGATGATTGATAAAACACCTGAGAGTAATTTTATATTTGTTTTTCGATGTCAAATGATAATATTTAAGTTATTTACTTTTTCCTAAAATTCAAGGAAGAAAGTGAACATGTATAATTTATAAAAAAAATTGGGTCCTTTGGGAGTTCTTCAAGCTCTAGCGAAAGGGACAAAATTACTTTTGAAGGAAAATTTTTTGCCATCCAGAGAGTCAAATATTAAAAATTTGAAATATAAAAATAGTAGTTTTCTGTATGGTTGATAGCGATTTTGAATCATCTATGGCGATTTCAAATATTCGTAATATGAACCAAAACCATCTTACAAGATTTCAAGATGGTTTTCAGGAACCTATGATTGCAATTGAACCGACAATTCACATTTTATTTTAACAAATAAATATTGTTTACAATTTAGTTTCAAATGATGAAAATATGATATATTTCTACAGTTAGATGATTTAGTGATAGCTAAACACATAACCTGAACCTTATATGAAAATTTCAAGACAGATATGAAATCGTGGTCACGATTCAAATTTTGATTACCGGATCTGTCCATTGACGGTTTCCAATCGAACCGCGGCCATGTCTGGTTCTCTCCTTGGTTAATTGCATTGTTTGGATATAATTATCTGATCTTAGCTGTCGAACTTTCTTCTCGGTGTCCTTAAATACGTATTCTTCTTCTGGTTTGTCACAGGTGTCAGTGTCTTCCAAATGAAAGATGTGGTCCCACTTCAGTTGTATTTCCCGAAACTATCTGGAGCCCACGATGGATGGAGTTCTTTGGTCTCTAAAAGTAGTACTCTTGTCTTGTAGTCCAAGGAGTTACTAGGCTCTCGTGGAGTTTATACTCTCCAATTCTAATGGGTCCCATGCATCTTCTATAATTGAACACTTTGAATTGCCTGGCTTCCCTGTTTTAAGACAACAGCGGAAATGAGGTTGTGAAAGTAGTAGCTGCATTTTTTTGTTGAAAATGAATAGTATACAACACAATAATCTCATCAGACAAAACAAGATTAGCAACACACTTGTATTCACATGGTGGGCTTAAACACTTAATTTTTTTGGCTTTGATTATTTTGTCAATTCGTATTTCTCTCTTTCTTGCAATTGTAAGACGTGTACAAGATATGTTATACATATGTCGTCACTTTTTCATGTTCAATTTGTAGTGTACATAGTCTATAGAGAAGAAGTGTCATGGCTTGTAGTGTTTTTTTTTGTTTTTTTTATGTTCTCTAATTTTTTGGTTGTATCTATGCCAATTGGACGCAATGTTGTCTATCTTTCACTTATTGGAGTAAGGTTCTGTGGGAACTGATCCCCTCATCAATGGTTCATGTTATTTTAAAACTTTCACTATTCTCTACATCATGTGACTCATTTGAAAGGATAAATTTTGGCTCTTATATTATAGGATTCCATTTGAAATATTTGCGCATGACTTCTGTAAATAAATACAAATCAATAATTTTTTATATGTATTACAATATAGTTCATGCACATTTGCCAAAATATCTGACTTGATATGTCTGCTCTGCTTTCATTGAGATGTGATGTGTGTATAAACGTACACACAAATGGTCATATTTATCGTGATATTTTTAAGTTAGTTTTGTTATGATTAGGTAAATATTTTGTGTGTTCTGTGTGTCGAGTTGAAAGTGGATACCTATCGAGTTTTGTGCATTTTTGTAGGCATGGGAGTCGAGTTTGGATGACATGTCATTGGAGTGGAAGGACATACGTGATATAGAGAAGAATCATCGTCAAGTGTAGCGGTCGTTGGTGGGAGTAGTGGTCGCTGGTGATGAAGGACTCGACATGTGTAGCAGTCAACGGGTGAAAATTCAAGCCCTGAAGTAAGCGTTCGCTATGAAGCTAGTGATCGCTGGATTATTCTGACTCGCATGGAAGGACTTCCTATTTTATTTAGTTTAGGTATCTTCTCTTATTTAGGTATCTTGACTTGGCTATATATATGCCTGAAGCCTTAGGTTAAACTGACTCTTGGACGGCTTTACTGCAAGACATTCAACTTAACTTTTTATTCAATTGCTTTTGCTTTCGAGGATTGTAATCGACAATTTGGATCGTTCAATCAACAAGGAATTTTTATATCTTCTAATTAAGTGTCATTTTTACATTTATCTGCTTGATTATTCATTACTTGATTGATTTGTTTGGGGTGTTTAGAATTACGATTGGAAAACCTTGATTCGTAGCACAGATTTCGTCGATCTTGTTTTGTTACTTCAGTTTTGATCGTTGTTCGAGTTTAGGATTGACGATCCTAAGTTCGTGTAATGATTCATAGCATTAGATTACCAACCAATCACTTAGTTTAATCTGCTTAGCTTAATATTCCAGAATTTATAATCCGACAATTAGAGTTTTGGTTTTTCTATCCATGTGGAGATGATCTTATTTATCACTATATTGTTTGTACGATCGTATTCTCATGCACGTATTTTTAACCCAAGATTTATCGCATCAAGATGCATAGTTATATACTTTAATCCAACTTCTGCACATTTGAGAGAGCCATTTATGACGACTCTTCATCTGCTCTGTGTTTATTGGGCTAAGGTCAATGGAATTTTCTATTCGTCTTTGGTCGTATAATTTTTTGATCCGACCCAAAATCTTTACCTTTTTGGTTGTTGTTGATTATTGCATCTTTAATATTTAGTACATAAGAAGATATTAGTACAATGTCTTCTTTAATACCTATGTATTAAAAATTGCTCTTTCAACATTTTTCCAATGGACATATTGCACGATGGGTTGGAAATAAAATGGTGAATAGATTATCGTATATTTTAGAATCCCGATGATTTTTTTGTTGTAAAAAAATTTGATTGTGGTCCGGATAAGTATAGGAAAAAACTTGAGAAAAATCCTAGTGGGTATTGTGAGTTTTGGAATAAATTTGATTAGTTTTTGAAATAAATTTAGTTATGATCTTGGTGAATTTTGAGAATAATTTAGTTATGATATGCCAAATGGATTTTGTTGAAAATTTTGGTATATATTTGGTGCGTATCATTATAATTTTGTTAGGTACTTTATAAGTTTTGGTGACGCTCTAAAATTTGAAAAATATTTTTGGCTAAACTAATTATAAGGTGCAGGATAGAAACTAAAAAATTATGGTTTGGATTAAATGATTTAACACTATCTAATCATCTTCTTCATTCTGATCGAGATTCATATTTAGAAAAATCTATCAGAGAGAATTAGAAAAATGAGATGATTATAAAAAGATGAGATCAAGGTTTGTGAATTTGCAAAAAAAAAATCAAGTCTCTATTAATAAAATTTTAAAATAATTATTGACCATATAAATTCTACAAAATTATTACTAGTTGCAATAGTGAATATGAAGAAGCCAGCTTCAATGCCGACCGTTATGATTATTACTAGTTGCAATAGTGAATTACATATTTTTAAAATATAAAAATCAACATATTATCACATTAATTTTGAGTTGGACTTCTAATTTTTTTTTAGAAAAGTAAACATCATGTTGTTATTACATAACAGTAAAACATGTTTGAACTATATGACCTCCGGTTTCACTGCATGTGAAATGTTCCAACTTCTATAGACATGCATGCTAAACTTTTCAAACTTCATCCAAATAATTCAACTTTTGATTGATTTAGAACAGAAACACGAGATGCATGCATTAGCCTCTTCTATGTGTTGTGTTACTTGCATGAGACACTTCTGAGCTATAAATTGGTGCAAGACACGAGCAAAAGAAGCCATTATGCATGTTGGAATTCAACAATAAAGGCAAAAGTTAGTCAGACAAAATGATTAAACCTCAGTTTGGCTTTTACAAGATGTTGGGTTTTATATCTAACTCTTGTCCACTAAAGTGTTAAACATTAACTAAGTAAATCTTTTTTAATTAGTTAAGTAGTTCTAACCCCAAATTATTGAACATAGAACGGCCAACCGATGTGCATGAAATGATGGGCCTTGTGAATAATAAATTCATCCAGGGAGCATGCATTAATACCCTTAAAAAGATAGCTCCCATATTTGGGAGCTGTTGGATTTGAAGTTGAGCTGTCCAAACAATGGTACGACTCACAAGACTAATATTTTTTGGTTAGTTTATGATATAATTCGCAATTGATATTATTTAAGTTTATTCAACACCTTTTAAGTTTATTCAAATTTCTTAAATTTGAAGTAATTCTCATTATTAAATGACATATTTTTTAAAATGGTCACACCTTAAAAATGAAAAAAATTAATTAAAAGATACTCCACACTAAAACGTTTTTTCATATGATAATTATTCCTCGCCCCAATTTATCAGATGAAGATCTTCGAAAAAATGTTTTCTCTCTCTAAGGTTAGTACGAAATTGCACAATAATATACTACTATGTACAGCTTCGCACAAAAATACGCCACATCCCACAATTTCGTGCGTAAGTCGCTAATTCATTCCAACTGTGTATCTAAGCTGTCGACTTGCTGACTCGAAGCAAGACACGATTTTTAACAACTTCGATCGTTTACCTAAAAATCGGGTCGACAGTGGAGTAAGCACCTAGCAGAGCTTCGAGTTGTCGTGGGCAGTCTTTTAGGTTGGGTGTGGTTCGATTGTTATTTTCTGTGATTTTGTACGAAAATGCGCTACGCGGTGCAGTTTTGTAAAACAAAAATCTATTCTAGCGCGATTTTGTATTAACTGTAGACCAAAAAAAATATCTGGAAGACTTCAATCCAATAATTGTCAAAAGAAATAAACCCTTAAGAAAAAAACCCAAAACCAAAACGCTGTCCCAAATAATTTTTTACGCGAATACATACCTCATTGAGTCATACCTATTCACAATCCAGATCTTGGTGGAAGATTTTAAAGACCAGACTATGATATCGGCCACCTGCTAATTTTCCTATGTGACGATAAAGCCCATGGCCCATATCAAAAACGTAGTTTGTCTTATCCCACAGGACAAACTTGTGTCAGGGGCATTATTGTCATTGCGGGTTCACATTCTATATCTTTTTTTGATCAAGCACCCTCTGTATCTTTGTGTCAGCTTTCACATGGTAAGAAAAACTGCATTCATTCACAAAAAAGAAGAAGAAAAACTGCATTCATGTGACCACATGCCTATGGTTGAATTATCCATGTTCATGGGTTATAGGCAATCCAAAACATAGGTTTATCTTTGACTAATCCAGGATTAATAACCATATAATAACGAGATATCCATTTAATTAAAGATGACCCTCCCATTAATTAATTTAGCCTTTTGCCTTTGTCCCATAGTAATGTAATTGTCCTCCCTAGTGAATGATTCCAGCTGCAGGGCCTGGGCCATTCAGTTACCTTTATTCTAAAGGACCGACGTAAAGATAAATAACTTATTTTATAGTTAATTTTTTTTGGTGTCCGGGAGAAATTAAATGGCCATAATTATTCTAACTAAACTCTGAAATAATCTCGATGTTTATTGTGTATCACTATTTCGATTGAAACAGATTTCCCCACAGACGTTCGATAATAAAAAACACAAAATCGTTATCTGAAGAAAACTAGTAATGGCAGAATAACATCGCAAGCGATAAAACGACAAGAAAATAACGCCTTTTTAAAAGAAAAAAATATCACATTGCTCTGGCCAAGATTTTAATTAAAATCCCTGGGTCTCGAGCGTGAATGAGAATAACGTAGTAACGATACATTTTCTAGATGATATATTTTTTTCTCAAAGTTTGAATACACGAATTTATTAAAGAAATTATGTTTAAGTTTCGATTGTCCATATTTTTCCACACCATTTTTTTTTACCGGTGGTTAAGTATGATTAGAATCAGAGGATATAACAACATACGTAGACTGTCACTTGTCTTTAGTTGGGGACGTGTCCATGTGCTTTTTCCCGTATTATAAACACCAGATTAGCTCACCTGTTTCGAGTTAACCAGACCAATTAACTTTTAATAATCTCACCGTCCACAACCCCCTGCTAATTATTACCCTCCATAAAACAAAAAATGAAAAAAAACAATTGATTCCCCACTATAATATTGTGTACATTGAAGAGTCCAGATTCAATACTTATTTTAATTTTTAGGGGTATAATTAATATAATAATATTAATTAAAAGTATAAAAGAAAATTGCAGAAAACTAACAATAATCCAAATACAAAATTTACAAAATTCATGAATTATATATTAATCAAAATTTATTTAATAATTATATGTTCTAAAGAAAAAATAATAATTATAAAAATAATAAATATTGATCTTTTAATGTTTTAATATTCGTAACTTGCAATCAATCCAAAAAATAATATTTCAAAAAATAATATTAAGATAAACAATATCAATATTAAAATAAACAGACGAATGCTATCAATATTCAAGTAAATATGCATCAATATTAAAATTAATGGATATTAATATCCAAGTAAATAGGTTTCAATATCCAAATAAACAGATATCAATATCAAGTAAACAAGTACCAATATCAAATCAAGAAGTAAGGTCAACCCAAGTAACAAATACTAATATCCAAGTAAACAGACATCCACATCCAAATAAATATATATCAATATTTAAGTAAATATGTATTAATACTCAAATAAATAGGTGTCAATATCAAAATTAAACATATATCAGTATAAAAAGTTGTTTACTTTGGAATTTCATAAATTGATATCTTTTTTCTTACCCGAGCATAGAATTAGAGAGGAGAAGGAAAAAATATTAGATGAATATGATGTGACTTATTGGAAATTATGGTCCTCCGTGCACTTCCTTATCACCCCGCAAAAAAAGTGGACAGCCTTTTAAACTCTACATGGCCAGCCTCCTCGTCATCCTTCCTCATCCCCCTCTCTCTAACGCCCTGAAAGAAGAACTTTTCCTCAATTCGCGGTGCTGGGGATTGGTCCTCTCAGGAGACGACGCACCTTAGCACAGAAACCATGGCTGACATCTCCCTCTCTGAGAGAGCACTAGCATGACCATGACATGGTACTCAAGAAACCCCTCTTCTAGCTCGTCTTTATATCACAGACCATCCTTCCAAACTCAGAGAGGCCATTGACGACCATCTCAGGGATGTCAGACTCACCTTCCACCTTCTTTAGACGTCCCCTAGCTCATCTAGAAAAATATAAAGAAAGAACTAATTTTTTTAATTGAAACAATTTTTAAATAAATTGTAAAAGATATGGAGAGAAAGAAAGGATGAGGCAAAATATAATTTAGTTTGAAATGTTAATAAGGAAGAAAGAAGATAATTAAGAACAAATAATTAAATATTTATTTGTGTAATACTAATTATATCCTTGAACATTAATGGCTATTAGATATAATTTTTTTTAAAAAAGTTCAATCTAAGAATTATTAAATAATCCCATAATAGAAATATGATTTTAAACATTTACTCTAAATCCAAAACCTACAATGAAGCATCTCTTTTATCCTTTTATATATTTTATTTATATTAACTTGAATTATACATTCACCATATAGACTAATACAAATTTGTGGTGAGCAAAATATTTGATAGATGCACTAATTTTTGCAATAATAATTTAATATTTATAATTCCAACAACTTGAATTTATAATTCCAACAAATTGAATTTGAGTTTTTTTTTAAGTTTTAACATAACTCACACTTTTTTCTTAAAAAAAACAAGTCTATAGCTTTTTTTGGTAAATCTCTCTATTCAGATTTCATTATTATCGACCTTTTTAAGGGATGGTTATATCTATTGTGTCTTTTTTCTATGTACATAAGGCTTGAATATTCGAAGTAAATTTAAACACCTTATCATTTGGATCATCACTTAGACTAAGTAATGGTGTAAGCAATTATATTTATGGATAAATGACTCTCACATTTCTGACTTATGCTCTTATTTGTGGTAAAATCTCTAACAAACCAAAATTTGGTCTAGAATCTATGCTATTTAGCATAATATTGACCTAAGATTTCTAATGCCACAAACGAATATTATTTTCATGTGATTCATGACAAACTCAACTTCGATATTATGGACCTCATACCAATATTTTACTAAGCAACAGTAACCGGAAAATAATTCTGATAAGTCAAAGATCGTATTACAAATAAGAACATAAAATATGAAACTGAAAATAATTTATCGTATATTTACAATTAATTACTGCGGAGTCCTGTTTTAAGAAGTAACCATTTCGATAACATATTTTACACTCGAATTCGCAAAAGCATTTCAATACATTAGATCCAACTACTGTTGGTGCTTTCTTCCATTTTATATATATGACAACTCCCATGCACTCTTTCACCCACCCAAAGTACACATCCAACTCCTCCCCTCCTCTCTCCTTCTCTCTCTCTATCTCTCTTTCCTCCAAAATGGTCTCGTTGGAAGCAATCCAAACACCCTCTAGATCCATAGTAGACCAGGCTTCTTCCGCCCCAAGAATCTCCTTCTCTGCAGAATTTCTCGACGACACCAACTTCATATCCATAACTCCAAACCCACCAACACCCGACAGAAAAACCAAAGAGAGAGATCCACCAAAGTCAATAAGAAATGCAGACTTTGAGTTCCTCCTATCGAGCAAGATGAGCAGCCAAACCATGTTAACAGCCGACGAGCTCTTCTTCGAAGGGAAGCTGCTTCCCTTCTGGCAAATGCAGCAGCAAGAGAAGCTCAACAAGATCAGCCTTAAAAGTAAGGAGTCTGATGAGGGTCAGGTGATCAACAACAAGGAGGAGCAGCCTCGGGTTTGGTTTGTCGATGACGACCCATCTCCGAGGCCACCAAAGTGCACTGTTCTGTGGAAAGAGTTGCTCAGGCTGAGGAAGCAGCAGCCGCGGCCGAACTCCTCGCTGTCCCCTTCGTCTTCATCCTCGTCGACCTCCTCCTCGTCGAGCTCCCTCGCTGAGGTCACGACCAAGGAGGAAGGGAATGGGAAGGTGGAGAAGCAAGTGAAAAGGATAAAGAAAGGGTTGGAGAGGACTAGATCAGCGAGTATAAGGATAAGGCCGATGGTGAATGTGCCCATTTGCACACAAGTGAAGAGCAGTTCGTTGCCACCTTTGTTTCCTCTTAAGAAAGGGAGATTAGAGAGGACAAATGGTAGTTCTTAATATGTTGATTCATTTTTTCCGTTTCATTTTTGAACTGCAAGTATTTATTTAATTTCAATTCCCGATGATGTGAGTAGGCTCATTATTTTTAATTAATCGTGATGTAAATGCTGACCTTGTTATATGTTTTGTTTCATTTATATATTTATGATGTGTCGTATTCTAAGTTGTGTTGTGAGACCGAGAAGTACGTTTCAATGACTTGCGGATAGGAACAGTAGGAGTAAGTGAGAGGAGTCAGGGCACATGCAAGATGCAGGTAGAGCCTGAGAATGGGGAGGGTCCGCATGGGGCAAAGAAACATATACCAACGGTCTTGAAGAAACTTAATTGCAACTTGTTGTATTATAAAGTGTCATGCCATGAGACACTATTTCCGAAGATTCAGACAAAAGACTAATCCAAATTCGAATTTCGTAAGTATAAGGTAGTGGCATGCATCTTTAGAGATTTCGACTGTTCAGAAGCTAGGAAGGTCCAACAGCTGGTAAAACTTGAATATATTGAACTAAATTGGGGACCAAATAATGCAGGGCAATTAAGTCCTGCAACAAATAGTTGCAAATGCATACAACAACCAATGAAATCCCACAATTTCTTTAAGATCGAGATGTACACATATTTTTCACTCTTCAGTTGTGCACGCCAATGAAAAAGGAAAATAGTTGAGAAAAAAAATCATATTTATCTACAGGGGAAGAGTAACTAAAGAATCAGACTGGCTTGGTATGGACACTAGTTTATAGAAAAGTGGACAAATTGGACGCCTAAAGTTGGAGAGAGAGCTGATCCAAGCAAAACTTCCATCAAAATTCTCACAAGTATAAGCTATTGACAGGAAAAAATGGCTGAATTAGGTACTTCGTTAGGTGAGATGAGGAAGAAATCCTTGTCTTTTACTTTTGCTATTAGCTCGTAGACTTGATTTTCTTAAGGAGGTGGCGGGGACAACAGCGGATTTCCGGAAGTCCTATAATGGCAAGGCGCAAATAATTAGCGAAAACTGGAAACTGGTCGTTCCTGAATAAAGAAATGATTACCAGCTGGGAACAACATGATTTTGGTAGAAAAACTCACCTTATGTCTAGCCCAGATTTGCCAACGAGGCTACTTGGTATTTGACCGGTCAGATTATTGTTTTGTAGGAACCTGTTGACAGATCAAACCAGACAGGTCATCACCAGTAATCAAAATTCCGGATCGAGAGCCAAGTTTAACTTTTAAGAGATTTCAAATGTATGTTTTCTGCAATTCGATAATAATATTATAAGTAATCAAATTTTCCGAAGGAGAAAAGTAACGTAGAAGACAGAAGAAGATAATCAAGAAGATCAGAGGATAAAGTATCCTACAAGACACTTTGACAAATAAATCTTTTCCTTGTTTGGTGGAATATATTGAGTAGTACTTTGAAAGAGCAAAAATGAATAGCAAGCCAAGTCAAGAACAATGAGGACAAGCGCCTTCATCGCACCCCAACAGCTTAGCAAAGGGCACTACTCCTCCCCAAAATAGGTGAAACAGCTCCGGCGTCTTACAAGAAAGATGATTAGGGTGAAAAAATGGTTGTCTACAGATCAACACTAAAGCAACGAAGCAGATCACATGGCATAAGGCAGTACCCAATACCAATGTTTCAAGATAGGATAACGAAGGAGTAGATTATACTACATGCAAACACTGGTTTTTCGGTTCTCAGCCAGAAAAAAAAAATTGATTTCCCAGTTTTAGCACAAACAAATCAATACTTTTGACCCATGTGATACACCAGAGCATACTAACCCAGGTAGGATGCATGAATTTAGCACTAAAAAGATGGGTGCACTGGTCTTACAGTTCACGGAGAGCTTTGATGTTTCCAAGCGTTGTAGGAATCGGTCCAGTGAAATTGTTGTCCTCCAAATGCCTGGACGACACAGAAGTTCATGTATGAGCATAATAACTAAACTGCAGATTCTGGCATTTACAACAGACAGGAGATCAAAGATATCTAATTGCAGTACTCCACGGTGAAGCAACAAAGTACGAACAAGTTCAAAAGTGAAGAACTTACAGCGTCTCAAGTAGCTTCAGCGAACTAAGGTCAGGTATTAGTCCTGAAAAGCTGTTGTTACCAAGCCAGCTGTGGAATAAAATAATGATACAAAATGTCAGCTCGGGACTCAAAACCACTGGAAATTGGTGATCATTTTAGTTCTTAGAACCTACATATCGCTTAATGCAGTCAGTCTGGCTATACTAGGAGACAGCGTTCCTGAGAGGCCCATACTCGTCATATTCCTGAAAGAACAGTAAACGAGAAGATGAGCTATTTTCCGAAATTCAGAAACTGATTCTTTACAACAAAATAAATAATTAGTGCGCAAATACTCACAGGGAAATTACACGAACTCTGGTCTCATTTGGTTCAGAGCATTTAACTCCAGTCCATGAATATTGCAGAGGAAAACAAGGATCACCTCTCCAGTCAAGAGGAGGGTTTCTGAGGCTGCTTCTGATACTTTCTAATGCCATTACTGCAAGACAATGCATAAGACCATTTTAACCGAGTAAAACAGAACATAGAACACTTGGACTTCAATGAATAAACAAACTATTATCGATAAATATGAAAAAATAAAATAAGGCATCTTACCATCTCGAGTAAGAGTCCTTCCTCCAAGATTCAGCACAGTGAAGACCTCCCCTGCGTTGACCAACGGCGGCAGCACTGACCCGGTGGCGGGTCTCAAACTCAGACTGGTAGGACCACCAAGACGCCAGTTACTTGAAAACACGGCAACCCCAACCCGAGTCACGTTCAAGTCCTTGTAATACGTCACGCCATTGATGCTCACATCGAACACCCTTGCGCCTCCTCCCGAACCCTGATCATCCGCAAAGTACAGTGCTATATAGTACGAGTACGACGTGCTGGGAGTCGGAAGATCAACAGGTGGCCAGTTGAGCTCCAGGGCACCTGATGGGCCGGCGGCCAGCTCTGTATCGAATGCCTTCATAGGAGGCAGGTTCCAGATACCCGAAACAGAAACGTTATTGTTCGTTGACGTGGTGGAAACTGCCATGCTTTCCCCAAACGGCTCCCAAATCCGATCAAACTCATCATCCGGATATCTGCAACAGAAAATGAACCAAGTAAGCTTACATTTCACATTGAACCACTTCTAAATGCTCCATCTGTTTCACGGGAAAGTGTTTTCAAGGTTCTCACAACTATTCTTGTTTACATTTGGAAGGCGTATCGTCCTCTCAGATCATCGTGAGTCTTTTCTAACGTAATTTGTTCTCACTCGCACGGATATCGAAAATATATCAATCTTACGACTAATTCAGGTCAATTGCGTTTAAAGCTTCAGGACAGAACATATATCATTTATAGATATCATAAATAGTCGAAAAAACATTTTCCGGCAGAATAAACAAAGAACTAAATTAGGATACGTCAAAAATTAGAAATAAAATAACGAAATAGGGAGGAGGCGACGAACCTGATGGAGGAGCCGTTACGGCCGAAACTGTGCCTGGCAACGAGGCTAAGCCCTTTCTGGGAGAAATCCGTGGAATTGTAAACGGAATCCGCGAGGATCACGAGCTCCAAACCCGAAATAAACGGGTCGGACTCGGTGAACCGGTTCGACCCGAGGCAGAGACTCATGCTCTTCCCCCTCGACAAGAACACGCCCTCGTAGTACGACGCGACGCCGTTCCGGTAGTCAGCGGTGGTGTTGACCACGCTCCACAACGTCCCGTCGACGACCTGGTCAAACACCGGCGGGGAAGGGAACCTCTCGCCGTTGACCCCGCCGTAGAAGTAGGTCGTCCGGACGAGGTACCGCGCGGACCGGACAGTAGGGACCACGTAGCAGAGCTTCTTTCCCGGGGACAGTGGGAATGACCGGACGGTCGCGAGGAGCGGAGACGAGAGGTTCTCGACCGCGAGAGTTTTGGCGGAGCCCGCGGAGGTGAA